>JBAMYA010082938.1:0-23015 GCA_037176975.1 Arrhamphus sclerolepis | reverse complement strand
GATGATGTGAGAGTACTCACTGATGAACCTACTGTTTTTGTTGGTTCTGTTGGGAATCATTGGATAGAGGATATTGATATTAATATTATTTTCATCATTGCTTATTTACTGTTTTTGTCTGGGATCAGAGTGTCATACATCTTTTATTATTCTACCTGAGGTTATTTTACTGCTGAAGTAGACATCAGCAGGTCCCGCTTGAGCAGCTGGTCTTTGAACTGTTGAGGGTTATAAGGTTATACTTTTTATTCATGAGTTATTTTGGAAATTTACATACACTAAATCAATTTGTATTCACAAAATGATGTGTGTGTAGTAACCCTCCCTACCTGGAGTTGACATAGCAGCTGTCTCAGTGGACCTTTTTTTTTCTAAAGTTCAGATTTATCTATTTAAATATGGTCCAGACCTCAGGAAATATAAAACACACGTTTCAGAAGAGTCAGGGACTGGAAGTCGGGGTTTTACATAATAAAACCCCAAAACATCAGACTGTCTTTGCACTTCCACTGCTAAATCTAGACCTAACTCTAACCCTAATTCAAAATATTACTTCTTACTTTGAAGCACTGAATGATTGAGCTCCAACATATCTTAAAGACATAGGGCCAGATTTACTAAAGGTTTGCATGTATTAAAACTCACTGCAAACTCAGTGCAATCTCACTGCACATGCAACAAGAAATGAACAAACATTGGATGCAACAGTTTGCGTACAAAATATTGTGTTTAATCCAGTTAAGTATGTCTGCTGCAATGAATATGCAATTTTGGGATGTTTGCTCAAATTCTGTGTGTGCTGGGAGGAGAAAATATAAATATATGAATGTAGCACCTGTGAAGGGATTTATCAAACTTGAATGCAGTTTTGCTCAAAGAAATTGCATCTAAATTTAACACATTTTAAAAGGACGTGCAAACAGCCTGTATGTGTAATTACCCACGCATGGCTGTGGTTATTGACACAAGAAGGAGACATCAAACGAAGCAAGGAGACGCAGAGAACGCATTATTCATCCTCGTGTGAACATTTTTGGGATGAACGAAGAAACAATCATTAAAACATATATCGCTGAACCAGCATTGCCATTTTGGAGCTGTTAGAGGGACCCAAAAGGGATTTGGAGCCAGCCACAAGAAGGAGTCACATAATACCTGCAATGACAAAACTCCTTTCTAGTTTAAGTTTTTTACATCTGTGTCCAGTGTGGTAGCTGTTACAGCTGAGAACTCCCAATCCTGTCTTTCAGATGTGCTGTCAAAAGTCCCTCACGTCTTGTGGCACCGGATGACCAGGGTGATTAGATTTCCACGCACTTGGCAGTTGTTGAATGACAACAAAAAAGGCTTTTCTTTTTCTTTGTTTCTTTTTTTTTTTGCAGTCGCTGCATTTCTCAGAATGATAGGAGTTTGAATGTGCAACACGTTTGTGATGTCAAAGGCATCATTACGAATGTTGTGGCAAAAATATTATGGGGTCAGTGCATGATTCTTTTATTCTGACAAACAGTTTTCTGTTTTCCAAGTTGCGAGACTGGAGATGGCTGGCTGGTCAGTTTGTGAAATCCTTTGTGAAATAATCTATTACATTAGAAACAAGAGCATCTCTCATATTCATAAAAATAACAACATATGAGAACCACATGGCAGAGAAATAAGATAGAACGAGGCCTGCACAAGGAGTATTGAGGAGCTTGTCATTGGAATCCCGAAGAGCAGGTTCTGTTGTTTGGATGGTGGAGCACTGCTGTACAGGCCAGAAAGACAAACATATCTGTACTTTTGCTTTCATTTTGAAAATTGGTTAGTTGAAAGAATGGTACCTTTGAACAATGGCATACATCACAAAAATCCTTTATCCTTTACTTTAAGTAATTAGAAAAATGTAGTGTCAAAGTTTAAAAACACTGGTAGCCAGAATGCAGTGCAAAAAAATAAACATAAAAAAAAAAATACTAGACATATTGTTATTGAATTTTTAAGAAAACATTGTTTGTTTGAAGAGGTAACATGTTTAATGACCAATCTTGGAAAATAATTAAAGTCAAAATTAGATAGGAGTTGAGCTGAGGGTCAATGTGAGTCTCCATCGTGGATATAACAAACACACAAAAGCACCTGTGCCACTCTCTCTATATATCTTCAGTCAAGTGTTTTCTTAATAATTTTAAACATAGTATACCCCTTTTCAACAAGTTAGAATAGGTCTAAAGGCTATGCAAAACATGTTCATGAAGTTCTTTGCACATAATTATTCTCACAGTTTCAGTCCATTTCAGAATGAGCCATTTTAAGACTCTTACACTTTTACGCAAATAAGCTGTTGCTGGCCACGCCCCACCTAGGGCTAGTCCATTACCAGAGCACTCTGGGTAATGTAGTTTTTTGCAGTCACCTTAAAAAAAGTGATGTGATCTGAGCTGTAGAAGACACTTAGCATCAGTGATATCTTTTGACCTTGAGTACAAATTGCGACGACACGGGAACTAAATGACTCAGATCACATCACCGAGTGAGTCGAATTAACCCGAGTCCATAAAATTAACCGAATTTACCACCACTAGTGTGCGGCTGCTGTTTGTGTGTAAACTGAACACTGCCTCTGATTGGCTTACCATGAAAGCTAAATCTATCTTAGCCAATCATCATCGCTTATGTGGTTGTCTCACCCCTCCCTCCTCCCTCACAAAAGAAAAAAACAGGTTTGCAGCTCCTGCAGCTGAGAGCCAAGTTGGATGATGAGAGCTTCAATGAGTTGCTTTAGTCTGTAATGCGTCCCATTTAATTGTTGGTAATAGTGATGGCTTTGTAACGCTGGAAATAGTTATTAGTTAGATTTACTGTTGCTGAAAAATTAACGCCATTACTTTATTTCTTTTATTCCCATCACTGCTTCTCATACATAGAAACCATTCAGTTTCACAAACTGTGGTTTGTTTGTCAGGTAGTCGGTAATCCAGGTGATTGTGGAGGCATCCACCTGTGTCTTCTGGAGTTTCTTATGTAGTAAAACAGACTGGATGGTGTTTCTGTCAAGAACTGGGTTTTTCAGTGTTGGTGTTCTTGCTTCTTGTTCTATTTCTTTTGTTCTGGCTTGCTGTTTTATTTTGAAGGTCTGTCTTTGTCATGTTCTTTTCTGACTTACCTGATCGTCTGGCTGATTGTTTCCACCTGTGTCTCGTTAGCCCTTGTCTTTATTTAAGCTCTTGCCTTTCCCTGTGTTCTTGCTGATCTGTACTGTTTGCGCTCCATATCTCTGAGTCTGTTTTGTCCAGTAACTTTGTTATTCTGTTTCCTTGCCTTGTCCTGGGTTTAGTTCTGGTTTTTGCTTAATTTTTTTTTTTTTTTTTTGTCTTCTGGATTTTCTTACCCAGGCAGTGTTTTTATTATTATTATTATTATTATTATTATTATTATTATTATTATTATTATTATTATTATTAAATATCTCATGGACCTCTCCATCATTGGGTCCTGTTTAAAACCTTCATCACATAACACTGATAAAATATCATCTGTGCCAATCTCCCCTAGACTTTCAATAAGGTAATGAGGGGCTTTTGATCAGTGTGTCATGTCAATAGCATTACTATTACTTCTGTCAAAAGTTAGGGGATTTTCAAATTTTCCATCTTCAGTGCAAACAGCCAATCAAATTGCGGCTACACACGTACATAAAGGTGGAACTAATTGAAAGCATGTGGCTTATTTGTGCAACGAGCAGAAAGACGTGGTTGTTTTTGGTGTGACGAAGATGCATCCGAAACACCACTGCTTGTGGGTTGCCACAAAGCAGCTGCATGAATCCAAAGTAAAAACCATCGTTGCTTATCACAGCTATGCAGGAGACACTCAGATCTACTGGGCTCTTTCATCAGATGACTCTGGACCCTCTGTCTTTCCTTGGAGCAAGTGAATACCTTGGTGCAATCAAACTTCCTTTAGTTGAATCCGGATAAGACAGAAATAATTCTATTTGGTAACTAAATAGACTGAGAGATGAGTTGTCACCCAGCTTAAATCCAGAGCTCAAGACAAAATCCCAAGTTGTTGGAGTTTTAATTGACTCAGACTTGAACTTCTGCAGCCACATCAATAATACCACTGTTTTCCCATGCCTTTCTTTAGTCGAATTTACTGCACCGTTTTTACTATTCTGTTTTAATCCTTTTTCTGTCCAAATCAATTTTATTTTATTACACATTCAAATTGTTGTTTTTATTTATTGATATAATTTATTTCATCTTAATGCCTTTTGCGAAGCATTTTGAGTTGCCTTTGCATATGAAATGTGCTATATAAATAAACTTGCCTAGCCAAAGTGCTTCCCGGACTGGAAAGGCACTATATAAGTACGTTGTTGTTTGGTTAAATCAGTTCTATAGAATTTCACCATCAGTTGATTTTTAGCTTGGATTCCTCTTCACTGATGACCAAAATGTCCGATTCAAACATTCCTCTGGGTTCCTGCTTTTTATTTCCAAGATTTTTGGAAAAATCGTTTCAAATCAGCTAAACGATTATCGTGGTAGAAACAATATAAATGATGACCTTCAATCAGGTTTTAGACTTCATCATAGTACAGAAACTCCATTGTTGTCGTTCTTGTCTTCTTGGATCTCATTTGACACTATCAACCACAAGATTCTTCTTAATTAATTAGAGCAGGTTGTTAGAGAACTTAGAGAACTTGGTATTGCAATGGCTTGAGTCTTGAGTCAAATCAGATTGATTTGAGTTTGTCCATGTAAATGAATGATCTAGTTGTACATCACTTGGAAGCATAATATAAATGTTCAGTGCTATGCAGATGATACTCAACTATATTTATCCTTGTGATATGAAGCTAATCAAATAGCCTTACTAGATGCATGCATTAAAGATGTTTATCTGTTTAAAAGGAACCCCTATAGTTAATAGTAAGGTAGCAACGAATCTTGGGGTCCATCATCAGCCAAGATTAAATAAGATAGAAAATAAATCAGACATCCTAGTCCTCACATAGTCCGACTCATCCACAAGCAAAATTCCATTACCCACCACAGAACCAGATGTGCAGACCTGGATGACCCGAAATTTTCTGCTTCTTAATGCAGATGAAACTGAAGTTATTTTAATTGGTCCCAAGCACCTCCAGGAGGCACTCTTGACCTTTACAATTAATGTAGATCTCATTACCTTAACCTCTAGCTCTACTGTTAGGAACCTGTGCCATTTTTGCTGAAGATTTGCCTTTTAACTTTCATGTGAATCAGTCACAAAGTCAGCTTTCTTTTCATTTGTGTAATATCAGGAAAATTAGAAACATCCTGACTCAAGATGATGCAGAGAAATGAGTCCATGCCTTTGTTACCCCGAGGCTAGATTATTGTAATGCATTATTTTCTTGCTGTACAAACGGTCATGTTAAAAGCTTTCAACTGATCCAAAACTGCAGCACCAGTACGAACCAGAACTGGGTATATAAATCACATCTAACCAGTTCTAGCATCATTACAATGGCTCCGTGTAAAATTCCAAAACAATTTTAAAGAATTACTTCTCACATTCAAACATTGAATTACAATGCTGCAATATATCTGAAAAATCTCATAGATTCATATTGACCTCGTAGAACACTTTTCTTTTTCTCTGCTTCCTGAATGCAGGATCACTTGGTGTTCCAAGAGTCTGGAAGGTCAATATCGCTATTGTTTTGTTTTATTTTCTATACATAGATAGCAAATATCAGAACATGCTGATGTATTAACATTTTTCATCAGTTTTTAACGTTTTCCATCTTTAATATATTTTAGAACACAACTGCATTCAACAGCTGGAACAAAAGTTAGTGGGAAATGTCACCCATACTTCAGTGGGAACAATGATTTTTGTGTCTTTGATATGCAAAGGCAGCTGATGCAGGGATGCACTGCTGAGAGGAACAAACACAAATCATCCTCTACCTGTGGCCTTGAGCGGTACTTGGTTTTAATCGTGATCAGTGCAGAAAATCCACACTCTCAGTAGTAGGTGGAGGTGAAGGGAATAAGCACCTTTACAGCCTTTCTGGGAAGGGGCAGGATATCAGTCTCCACAGACAGCCAAAACCAGACAAGTGACACCTGAGTCATTTCAAGTCCATGGTGGAAGTCAAATCGAAGCGGGTTTCCTCTTCTTCTAGGTTAAGTCCATCCGTGGTTGTTGTTGAAAAAGAGAATAGTTTTCTCACCCACTGGTTTGCCAAGGTTTCCTCTCCAAAATACTCCAAAAACTGCTCACCCAACCCTTGCAAATGCACAATAAGGCTCGACTGTGGCGTCCAGCTGCAGGCCAGCTCCCCCCACAACATCCTCCAATGCTGGGAACATTTCCACTGAACCCCGTCCAATGTGAGCACACCACAAATCCAACCTCACCCAGTGATCCTCACAACTCCATTGGCATCTCTTGGTTGCTAAAGCTTGACAGTGATTCCACTGGATACTGTATTTATATATCTTTATATCAGATATTTATATATTGTCGTATCACATGTTATATAGTTTTCTACCTCTTTCTGTCCTTCATCCTCACTGTCCTGTCTCCCTCCTCATTTCTTCCTTTACCCGGCTGGCTTTAACTGATCCGGGTCCTGCTCAAGGTTTCTTCCCAAGATGGATTTTTTTTTTTTTGGTCTTGCAACTGTTAGGCTTTGCCATGTGCTTGGTGGTTATGCTCTGGGTTTCTCTGGGTTTCTGCCTAGAAACAATTTTTGTCATTATAGAAGCTATATAAATACAATTTAATTGAAAATTTAATTTAGAAATTGTCAGGGCTACAGAAAATGGGAAAACTGTTAAGAAGAGACAGAAATTCCAAGAAAAATGTTTGGAAAGTTCTTGAGCAGGTCAGAGAACATACCTGCAAGGTCTTTTGAAAGACTGATTACAAAAATATGCTGAGGAGAGTTGGTACAAAAGATAATAGCTACACATCGATACTTTTATTTTTCTTTACTATGCTTTCTATGGCCACAACAAAAAAAAAAGAAACTTTTAATACTTAAAATCTGCAGTCACGGTGTTGCATTTGTTATGCTTGAAGAATTTTATTTCCCGAATCCTTGTAAATGAAAGCATTTCTAATCAGGGTTGTCGAAGGAATTGTTTTGAGGTTTGTTCAAGCGTCTTCATGCTGGGAAGAGGAAGGAGACAAAGCACTATTATCTCACACCCCTGGGTCAATGTCAAAAAGAGCTGCAGGCGATTAAAGAAGAGAGACGAGCACCCTGAAAGTGTTTCACAGACATGGTTTTTTTTTCTACAGCAAATTTATCACCTTCACAAGGCTTCTTTGTCTTCTCTTTAAATCAAGTCCCCCAACCCCAAACTCTGAGTTTATCATGATCTCTCTTGCCCGTCTTTATCTCTGTCTTCTCTCTGAGAGCCCATCTGAAGCACAGCTGCATCTCAGGAAACGGCAGACCTCTCCATCCCCATCAGCTTCCTCCTTCCTGCAGGCTCTTCATTGCTGTCTTCTGTCTCACAGCTCACAGCCAGCACAGAGAGCAGTGAGAAGTTAAGTTTTAAAAGTAACATCCTCACTAAGATATTACCAACAATTTGTTGAAAGAAACGCCAGATGCTCACTGTGCAAGACGACCAGTGGGAAATGGCAGGATCAGGATATGTCGGAGTTATCACGCAGCCATTGGTTGGCAGGGACATTGCTGGGATTGAAAGGTGGCGGGGCTTAGCCCCCAAGGGTACAGATAGAAATGCCCATGCTGAAAATTCTCCATCACACCTACATTTGCTTCATCAATTAATTTATTATTTGAAGAGCATTTATCAGACCCTGTTGTCTGGCTCACTTTTTTTTTCCCTTTCCTGCCTTTTTTGGAGGCCCCTCTGCCTTTTCTCTCTTAGATTTTCAGGATATCTTTTTCTATTAAAAAATAATTATAAATGTTATAACATTAGGTGCTGACTCTATGTTTACGAAGGATGTTTCCAAATATATTCATCAATGCATTTAAATGAAATGTGTTATACAACACGTAATCATATATTGTTTGATAATTCACCACTTTCTTTCTTGCATGTTGTATTTCCAAATAAAGCTATTTATTTCTGTCTGCCACTGATATTTGTCTGTGTGACTGAAGACAGTCTAATGCATTGAACAGGAGGCAACATAATAATATGGTCATTTTATGTAATTAGTTTTGTTACAAGTTGTTCCAAATGCTTAAGTTTAAAGTCCAAGTGAAATCTGACAAACCAGAATGAAATGTGAATGTTTCTCAAACATTTATTCTACCAAATGAGATACAATGATATGACTGTAAAAATCAGCAACTAAAAGACATATGGCAGTACACAAGAAGTATCCATGAAGAAGTGGAACTTACAATACAGAAACTCAACTGTCCATTGTGGTGGTCTGCAACGGCTTGAAAATTAAGCCAGAATAAGCCTTTTTCACTGACATGGGACTTGGAAAAAGAGGGGATATGATTTTAGGCCTTTCTGGAATCTCCATACACACTGAAACTGGCACAAAGAAAGGCCAGTATACAAGCACCTGAACTTCACTCAGCACTTCCTGAGCAGGTTGGCCCAGGCAGAAATGCCTCCTTGCTTCTGGAACTCGTCACAGTGTTTGTTATGGAGTTAGCCAGTCGTTAACGATAAGATGAAGCAATTTAACACATATTATCACTATGAACGTCATGGCAGAGCCAGCAAAAAAAGTGAAGAGGGTTTTGTTCGAAAAGATAAGTGAAAGAGGGAGCACAATCATGCAAGCTCCTGTACATGTGTCAGCATTGAACCACTGAGTGAGACAGAAGGTATGGTAGGGTGGGCATGTATACAAGGTCTAAATGCTACAAATCCCCTCCCTGTATGAAAAAACTGTTGTTTTAAACATCAACCTACCAGCAAGCAACTTGCAAGCATCATCTCGCTGTCTCTTCTTTTTTCTCTTTTCCACCCTGACTCTTGATGTGTTCATGTCCATGTCCACAAATTGAAAAAACACAGGTGTCTGTCAAACTTGACATAATGAACAGACCACTGGGAAATGGATAGAGGGCACCACGGCAAGAGGGAGCAGCAAAGGCTAAATTCACATTTTTCTTGAGCAAATGCGTGATCTTTGCATTGCTTGTATCTATTAACATGCTTTATATATTTTTTATTTTAGTTATGTCATTATTATGATTCCTTCAACTTGATACCCTATGCACAGTACCCAGTAGAGTGCTGGCGCTGAGTGCATGTCATTTCTAATTTCTAAGATTAACAAAAAAAAAAAAAAAATAAATGTATATATAGAAATAATCACCTATAATTATAAGGGAGATTAAGGACTTTTCAGGGTGACTGAAGCCCCCCGTAAAATAGACCTAACAACGTCCATGTTAGCTGATAATTACAGTGTTTAGGTCATGTTATTTCACATTTCGGGATGATTCAATGCTAATTTTCATATCACAACTGTTTGATTTGCATTTCTCCACTTGTGCAAGGGCAGAGAAATGCAAATCGTTAATCCTTTTTCAGAAAAGTGTACCTGAGGGCAAGTTTAATGAGTCAGAATAATTGTAAATACAATCACTTTCCAAGGCCATCAACGTAATTACGCCTCAGCTAAAGCTGATTAACTTGTCAGTTTTTGATCAGTGACAATATCAGCACAAAGTCACTAATGCTTCTATAGTGATATTTATCACTATATCAAAAATATTCATATACTTAAAAACTATTCCATAATGGGTTAGAGTTAGCGTTAGCTAACAAACATGGATTTAGAGGGAGAAAAAAAAGATGAAAGTAGTTAGATTTTTGGATTTATTCTTAAGCCCACACTTAAGCTTTCATTCAAGAATACATCCTCTATTTCTTCCCCTTTATTTATTTTCTTTGTGGTTTTATGAAGTATTTTTATTTATCTAGTTGTTTTAGATGTTGTGGCTCTGGTCTTTACTGACTGTGTCCAGATGGAAAGTTAGGAAGTCAGGCAGCCACGTTCATCTCATTCATAAAATTCCTATCAACTGACCACTGGAAGCTCACCAATTTAACATATGTAACAATATATGTTAAATTGGATGGCATTTTAATGTGACCAGTTGGCACGTCCATTTTCCTTACAGTGTGGGAGAGCAACAACATTAAAATACAAAATGTAATTGGGTCGATTTGACTGTAGTTATGTCACTAAAAGGGCTCAGAGCGAAGATGAATATATCTATATGAACCATAAAAATGTGCATACAATCAATGTACAAGTCATTTTTGACTGACATGGTTCTGACATATTTAGTGGCATGGTGGCCTGGCTCCACACAAAGAACAGACTGGCTTTTTAAGTGTTATTTTAAATACAGGAAAAAAATCATGAGGTCCTTTGCATTGACCATTTATGGTAAAGTGTAGGTGTGTTGAGGGTGGAATATGCGACAAATCCACATGCGCAAACTTCTAGGTGGACTGTGCACAATTTTACAGAATACACATACACAATTTTATTGACTTTGATTTGTCTGTTCTGCAGTTATTCCACATTTATTCTAAAGGCCTAAACTGAATCGGCTGATCTGTAGTTTGGTCTGAGTAGATCAAATTAAATGTTACATTCTTAAGTGTTTTTAAGGCTCAAAACCAAATTTATTGATAATAAAAGCTTATTATTTTAAAATAACATCTGACACCTCTGTCTAATAGTTTCCACTTGTCCTATACATCAGTCCATATGAAAAACTGAACATGCCCCTTTATGTTCAATGCATGAAAGTACAGATTTGGCTCAATGCCAGGAGACAGACTTCCTCTCTACATTTAAGGTTAGAGTTCAGACCTCTTACAACACCTTTTAGTTATGCTGCTGTAGTCCTAGGCTGCTTGGGGGAGTCCTAATGTCCACTGAGCATCTTGTCTGTCTTATCTTAGTCTCAGATTGTCCTGAATCATTTAATAGAATCAATGTTGTCTATCCTCCGTAGTCTCGCTCTCCTCTCCTTTTTCAGATGCTGTCATGGTGATGATGTGCTCCTCCTTGAATCCTAAACCTTCCCAAGTACTCTGTCTACTGATCATCCTGGCATTTTCTTGCACCTGTCAACTGGAGTGCCCACCAGCGGGCCAAAACATATTTATATTTATATATGTATATTCCATATCTATTTACACATTACATGTTGTATTTATATTTATTAAACATCTTTACATATTTTTATACCAGATATTTGCATATTTTTGTGCCATATGTTGTATATTGTACATCTCCTCTGTCCTTCATTCCCACTGGTCCCAGTCCATTTTGGTGCTTACTGAGCATTATCATCAAAAGAACTTGAAGAACAGTTTTATATAACTATTGTTCACTGCAACTGTCATTTAGGCACTTCACAAATATTGCTCACATTGCAATATAGTTTTCAATTTTATTTGGTTAATTTGACAATCAGTGATATTCAACAATCTGTTTTTAATACTGTATCAAGTTGCGCATCTGCTTTTTGGCTAAATAGGGGTAAATGGGGTCTTCTGTGGCTACTGGTTGAGGACTTTGACTGGTAACTTGAGGTTTACAGGTTTGATCCCCAACCAGTACAATTGATGTAGTGCCCACATCCATCCCCATGGATGAGGTGCCCTTGAGCAAGGCACCTGAAACCCCTGACTGCTCCCTGCAGTCATGGGGCAGCTACCCCGGATGGGTTAAATGCAGAGGAAAAATCTCCCCCCGTGGGATCAATAAAGTTAATAAAAAAAAAAGGGAATAATTCATAGTTGATTTGTTCCTGTGCTTATATTTAGTTCTTGTCATGGTAGAATGATAAAGATCTCACATAAAGGTGATGTTGTGTGGAGAAATAAAACAACAGTCAACAGCAAGAATGAAAAAAAAAGTGTCCAGGGAAACGTTTTCATCAAGTCCTGCTCATAAAAGACAATTTAAAGCCATCTGGGGTACCAAGAATGAGCCTTGTGTGTGTGTGTGTGTGTGTGTGTGTGTGTGGATGAAGGTGGCTTTCAATCCTAGAGTGGGGAAAAAAGTGAAAACCTGGTAAGACTACATTGGCGTGCAGCTTAAAAGGTTTTAATGCGGTGACCAATCAAAACTGATTTGTTAGCTTGTCACCAGTCTGAAGTCTAAAAATATGAAATGCATTAAATTCTATATCTTGATTTTGTTTAGAAGAAATAGTGACACCAATACAAAAGCCTAAACTATGAACTTAAGAAAAAAAAAAGTATGATTTACTCTTGAGACATCTTACATGTAGTCAAAGTCCCACAGAATGTGGGAAGTGCTGTGGTCTGGTTTTGAAGTGATTTTGGAAAACGTATTTTGCTGAAGAAGAGGAGGTGCAAAAAGGCATGGAGAGCCAAAACACCAACTGGCATTGATCACTAAGAAGGCAATTCTTGTTGCAAAACATTCCGATGACATTGGTCACAGAAGTGTTTCTGAGCTCCTGAATGTTCCTGTGAGCACTGTTGGGGTCATAATCCAGAAGTGGAAAGAATCATTTCACCATAAAAAGGCCACAACAACGTGAACCTTGAAAGATTTCTGAGAGAAGAATGAAAAGAATTATAATAATAACTGTCCAAGAGCCAAGGACCACTTGGTAGCAGACCTGGATTAAGCAGGTGCACCTTTTTTTAAAGGAAACAATAAATAATGCACTCAGCCCCCATGGCCTGTATGCCTGCATACATGAAAGACATATTCAGTACTGTACATGGTTAGAAGTTTTCAGTCCAATTCAGTTTTATTTATATGACGTCAATAAAAGTTGTTTCTAGGTGGTTCACAGAAACCCAGATCATGACTTCTGAGCACATGGCAAAGCCAAACTTAAGAAATGATGTCATGAAATTTTGTCAACTGTTGAAAAGACAACATAATATTTAATAATTTCTTTTCATCCCTCCTTTTGTCTTTCCTTTTATGCTTCGTTTGGTTCTTTCCTCTTTCTTTCCTTGTTTTGGTCAGCATTCGGGGGTTTTTGATGGCCCCTCCAACACCTTCATTTTGTTGACATGGTGCCATTTTGCAACAAATCCAAAGCGGCTGCACTGCATGATTCTACCTCCTCCATTCTTTATGGGTGTGATGGTGGTCTGGTGCAAGCTTCTGCTTTTCTCCTTCAAGCATAATCTGATGAAATGTTCTTTGCTTCCATGTACATGCTGTAGTCAGGCTTTTTATGGTGGTTTCTGAGTAGTCTTCATTCTTACCATGTAGCCTTTCAGCTCATTTTGGTACATAATATATTTTCCTGTGGATGATGATCCTCTCCTCCTAATTTCAGCCAGCACTTTTGAAAAGTCCTTCATGGTTCTTCTAAGATTCTTTATCACATTTTGCACCAAAGCACTTTGGGACACAGAAGCCATCGCCTTTCCTTCCTGAGCAGCATGATGGTTGTCTTTCTTTGCTCTGTATGCAGAACATGCATGTAATTGTTTGAAAAGATGAATAAGGGGAACTTAGTTATCTGGAGATAACTTCAAAGATAAATCAGACCTGTAAAGTTCCACAATTCTTTTCTTTTATTTCTTGGTTTACTCCTTTTTTTTTATTGTTGTGTACTTTACAGTATGTCCACACTTGGGGGTGGGGGGTATATTAAGTTTTGATTGTAGCTGCAATCGTCTATTCATTCAGATTGGTTTGTAAATTTGTGGACAAACACGCTAACTCCAAGACTCCATCCATCCATGCATAACAGCTTCAATATACAACTGAAACAAATTTTATTATTTTCATGAGGTTTTTTTTCCCGATATCACATTGAATTAATAAAAAGAAGGTGTTCAAATTTTTTTCCCCCTCCAGACCAATATATACTCGTCAGTTCAACAGTGTTTTAAGTCAACACAGATGTGTCACTTGCCAAGTTACCTGATCTGCTGGAATTGTAAGAGAGGAGCAGTACAAGGTGGAAACTGTTTAGTGTGTTCCTCCTCTTGTCATTTAGCCACTGCTAGTTTTATCTCTCCCACAGCACACATCGGACCACTTTTCTTTTTTTTTTCTCCCCCTTTTCTTGTTACAATGCCAGAAAAAAAATCAGTGAGCAGGTGCAACAGACAAACCCGGAGGTCTTGACCAAAGTACTGCTTCTTGCTATTAGACTAGACTTTTGCTTTGCAAGTAAGGTGTTCTGTGTTCTTTTAATTTAAAATGGAGATCAAATGCCCCCTCACCTCCATTATTGCAGGGCAGATTGACACTTTACAGCCATACTGACATAAAGAAAACCTTAGAGGAAAAGTGCCCTGCACTCAGACTGAAACCATGTTTCAGCTTTAATTACAGGGAGAACTTTATCTCCCTCTCAGCTCCTCTCTCACATCCCCTCAACCACCTGGCCAAGCCGGCAACAGAATGTAAATTGTGTTCTGGGCCTTAATTGGGTACTGTACATGCTGGGAAGGACCCACACACACTAACATCACACGCTCACATACACACACGGACCTGCTGTCTTAGAGGATCAGCTGGAAAATACTGAGTGAAAATAACTTGACTGCTGAGGTTGTGCAGGTGAGGGCTGATGCTCCGGGAGAACCTTTGAATAGTTTATAGATTTATAGAACGGACAATCTTCTAACAACACTGCTTGGAGAAATTTACAAAGATAATTGTGGCAGGAAGATAAAATCTGAAGTTTCAAATTGAATTTACCAACTGATTTTACAAAGTAATACAGTTGTGATCTCTGAAAGGTGTTAGGAATAGATCCTGTCAATTGTTATTGATATAGAAGCAAAATCCAAGACCATGTTGGAAGTCTCTGTACTACGTTGCAATGAAATGAATGTTAATGCCAGTCTAAGCCACATGATGTACACCTGGATTACATTCCTTGGACTAGGCATATTATGCCTTTCCATTTCTTATCCACATTGTTAATATAATAAATAAATAAATTAATTAAATAAATAAATGAATGAATAAATAAATAAAGGGGGTAAATTATATCATGTGGTATTCCAATGCACAAAATACTTGGTTTTAAAGGTGCTGAGACCTTTTTGGAGACTTTTTTCTAACATTGGCCACAAGCACTGCAGTAACAAGGGGTACTTCATGTAGGCCTGGCGCTTTGATAAGACTATCTAACATGTAAATGGGAATATGCACAGAACATCCTACATGCAACTCCATTAAATTCCAGAATTTTTTTTTATTTGGAATGAGGCTCGTACGTCGCTGTACATGTGAGCATTTCCAGCCTCGGTGAAAACATTTCATCACTATACACAACACTAACTACACTAAACAACAGATGAAACTTGTTTGATTATGTAAGGTTTTTCATATTAACATATAAATTTCATTTGAAGGAATATTTGATTACTTTTTGAATGTCATCTAGCTCTCATGGTCTCCCGTCATTACTATTAACCAAAAAACAAACAAACGCTCAAAGCAAATTCGTCTCCTGTGATAATTTTATCTTTCACTATGTTTTATATGTTTTACAACACCAGAAGTCAGTAACATTATGTCACGGTGCTACACTGGACACCATGGCAAAGGAGACTTGAGATTCTCAAGAAAGTAATGATGGAAGAGAAAATAGATAGTGACCAAGCAAGAGACCAATTTAGAGTAAATCTCGTGTCATAAAAGTGACTTAACCTCCGTGTCTACAGAGAGAAACTATAAAAGTTCCTTTGTGCCACTTTGCATCTGTGTGCCTGTGCAATATGTCCAGAAATATAATAATCTCTGTGGAAACCTCTTTGATCTCTGGTGTGGTTGTGAAACTCCTTCTGGTGTTTTTAGGAATGTAATTTGTTTCATGTGTGTTAAAAGGTTTGATCTTGTGTCGTTAGTTTAGGAGATGTCTGCACTGTTCTAGCTAGCATTGCAAAAATTTGCAGGCTATTTCATTAGAAAAAAGAAATTTCTCAGATTTCTTTCAATATGAAAACGGAAGTTATCATGGACATATTATCTCCATAGCAGCAAGTTGCATTTCTAACATTTGTTCCTATGGCTATAACTCAAAAAGTTATGGACGGATTTTCATAAAAATTTCAAGATATGTCCAAATTGGGACAGCGAACAAATGATTAAATTTTGGAGGTGAGCCAGATCACTGTCTGGATCTAGGAATTTTTTAAATGATTCTTCATCATTGTGAGATAGTGCCATTTTCAGGGTATGTGTATATATCTCTGCAATAAATGCTGTGAATGCTTGGCAATAAAATACAGGACGTGGTCATGACAGCATCAATAATGTGTAAAAGTATGATCCGGATCCTGGCAATATCCTGGATACTAAGATCCGGAACATGAAAAAAGTCGGGGGTTATCATCTTTTTCAACACTGTGAGGTAACAAATGAAGATCCCTTGATGTGTTTCACCTGTGTCTCGTTACCCCTGTGTGTGTATAAGTTCCTGTCTTTGTCTGTCCTGTGCTGGTCTGTACTGTTTTATTCCTTGTGTTCATGGTCATCGTTAGTTTGTGGGGGGTTTTTTTTGTGGTTCTTTGTGGTTCCGGTTCCTGTTTTGTGTTTTCCTGCTGTGGCAGAGTTTTTGTTTTTTTTGTTCCTTATCAAATATCACCATTTTGGATACTCCTGCCTGCTCTCCTGCATTTGGGTCCTCTATTCAACGCCACACCTCATGACAATACAGACATGCAACTAACATCAAATTTTAGCTGATAGTCTGCTGAAACAGAAGTATGTTAACAGATTTGATGTATCTATAATAGTTACGCACCTCGATCCAGAAGAAAACTGCCATTCCAATTGCAAAGGGGATGTTTTCATGGTCAAAGAATCCAATAAAATAGATAAAGCACATGTAGGAATATTATATTTAGGTGTAACTCACAATATGTGGGGGAACTGTGCTGCTTGGTCTGTGCTCTCCGAGTGCTTTTCTAGTTTATTTATCTTTATAGACCCACATATACTTTAACACCTAAATGCGTCCCTGCGCATCTTTTGTAACTTTTTTTCCCCCATTAAATATTTGTTTGGTTGGTTGCTTTTTTTTCAGTCAAGTATTTTGTTCAAATATGTAAGACCCAAGTTAAAAATTAAGAACCAAATATGTTCCTCGCTGGGTGTAGTGTGGAAATGCACTGGATGGTAGAAAATCGGTTTAGATTTGATGAAACATCTGTGAAATAACAGCCACATTGGGCTTGGAGACAATTAAAGTGCATTCACTGCGGTTCCGATGCTGAATTTAAGCACTTTGTGGACAAGACAGTTTGGTTGCTTGGAAAAGATGTTAGTAAAGCCCTTGAAAATACGGAGAGAAAAGTCAACAGAAAAGAAATGAAAAATGGTTTAAACATTAAAAGAGGCTTTCAAGGGGTTGAATTTATAACCTATAAACTCATCTAAACAAATATAAAATTTGGTGTCAATGTCAGTGGAATAAAAATTTTTTATTGGTAGCAAAGAAGAAAAGCTTTTCTGTGTGAAGACATCATACTGTTGTAATCAATAAAGCCACACAAAGGAAAACCATTTCCATTCAACACAGTATGACTGCTTCTAGAAATGCAACGTGAAAGTGTGTTACTCAAGGGGAAGCCAGGAGGAGTGGGATGGTGGGGAGGTGGTGGTGGCCAGTGGCATGAGTGACTTGAATATTTGATGCAGAGGTATATACTGGTATTCCAGGACCAAATGCAACCATCAGATGTACTAGAAACAGAATATTTGTGCTTGACTGGCAGCAGACAGTTCACATTTGTCTCCTGAAAACGTACGTGAGGCGGAGAATCCGACGGCCGCCGCTAAACGCCGAGCAGCTGAGCCAGAGCCGACAGACTCTTCCCAACTTTGTGTGGTTTAAAGTGCTAGATTGTATCCCATTTTCTAAATACATCGGTCAATCAGATACTAAAAATATTTTTTCTCTGTACTTAAAACAACACATGAATAAATTATTAGAGATTAGAGCTTTTATAGTGAAAGAGGAGTTTTTTTTGGGAGCTTTTCCTCACATGGAGAAAGTTGTCTGCATGTATTTAACAGATGACAGACTTGTTTAGTCTACATTTGTGTGTGTTTGTGCATGCGTGTGTGTGTGTGTGAGCTTTGTGGTGATATTTGCTCTGAGTATATTGACACACAAACACACCAGGAGACAGACACACTCGCACACCCAATGAGAAACGCATCAAAGTGTGGAATCGCTGTCGGCTCTATTGCTTTTTGTTTCATGTGTCCTCTGTTTTTCCATCCCACTCCCCCCCCTCCCCCATTCTTTATTAATGGCCCAGATGTGGCAGCGGCACACAGGGAGCTCATTACTCCAAAGACAAAACAAGGCAGTTGTTTCCATATTCAAACATTTTGATAGGAGGTGCTTTCATGTAATATGTAACCAAAGCAGCATGCGGCTTCCAAAATTAACAGAGTTGCTTGTTCGACAGTTTATGTTCTGTGTTTGATTAGGTGTGAAGGAGGGAGAGGAGGAGGTGAGTTCATGCATTATGTAACATCATGTAGCCAGTGCTTGTTGTAGTATTTATAATCTTTTGTTCCGGGAAGAGGAAAGGAAACGAAGAGAAACTAGCGGGGCAGAGAAGATAATAAAGTGAGGAAGCATGTGAAGGAAACGGGACAAGTGAAGAGGACAATGGGGCTAAATAAAGTAAGAAAAGAGGAAGGTGTTGGAAAGCAGGTGCAGGGGAAGACAACCTCAGAAAATATTAGAGGTGAATGAAGAAGAGGGGGAATACAGGAGAAGAGTGGGAAGAGGAGGAGACTGAGGCAAGAAAAGAAATTCAGACAAACTATATTAAGGCAGAGAAGAAAGATAAGGGAAGTGGATGATGATACAGGAGAAAAGGGACAGGGGAATTAAGTGTGTGAAGAAGAGGAGGAAGTGAAGAGGTGGGTGTCAGGAGTCAGCGTCACTTTCATCACAAAGCGTCATCGTGTTGATTGGAAGTGTGAACCCACCAAATCTGACAAATATATCTTGCACTAACCCTCCAAAAAGCAAGAGGGCTGTGAGCATAGTCAGTGTGTGTGTGTGTGTGTGTGTGTGTGTTTGTGTGTGTGTGTGTCTATAAGTTCCACCCAAGGGGACAGTCAACCTTTCCAGTGAACTGTTTTTGACATCCTCTTGTTTGGGTTTAAATCTCCACTTCATGTTCTGAAGTTGAGACTGCATCCATAAGGTCACTTTCTGCCTTGTTCAGTCATCAGATCAGTGAATTACAACCCTAATTCCTAAGCTTGGGATGCAGTGTAAAACATAAATAAAAACAGAAAATAATATTTTTCAAATCTCATAAACCCATATTTTATTCCAAAAGAGAAGATACAGAACATAGACTTACATCTCTATCCTCTTTTCTTCCACTATTTACAGTTGTATGAAACTGAATATTATCAGATCTGCACATACAGATGATGAAATCATCTGTCTCCTGCCTCACATGATGTTGGTCTGAAACATCTACTCACTTTGGATCTTATAAACAGGCAGGAGGATTTCTGTCAGTTGTGAGGGTGCATAATAGCTATTACTATAAATAGTATTGTAGCATCACTTGGAGGACCCATTCTACATGTGTAGCACATTGACATTTGCATAAATATAGATATTTGGTGCATTCACACAATGACTCAAGTCTATGGATAAGTCTGCACAGTCACCACAAACAGGGGCTACCCGACTCCTGTGGAACATGACGTGCAGGGAAGCAGAACTCACACTTTTCCAGGACTCTTCCGACCTGTCCCTTTCTGCACTTTGACCTCCTCCAGTTATTCCAGGCAAAGTAGACAAATTATCACTAGTGTCACCATCAGTGACGATGCCATCCTTGCCAAATTGAAGGGAAAATAGCCTGTTATTTCTTGTGAGGTTCACCATGTCAACATTCAAACCCGTATACCCTCGTGATAAATCAGTGATTTCCAAATCAGTGGGAGCTTTGAGTTGTCTCATTAAAAACTGGAGGTTTTTGTAACTTTCAAAAAGCTCCAAATGCAGCGGTAACAACTCTTTTTCTTTTTGTTTGGTGCTGCCACCTAGTGGTTACCATTTTCACAGTGCTTGGGTAACCCTTATTATACAGGATCATCTAAACAAAACCTCATGAACATCTATGCAGAGTGGACCCTGGTAGATTCTGGTCATGGTCTTGTGCAAGTTTATTTCTAGGGCACAATTCATACACAAGGTAATTCAAGGCAAAAAAAAATCATTCCATAAAACATAGAAATAATCATTTAATTAGCTAATTAAATTAATGAAGAGTGCAAAGCATAATTTAAAATTTTAAAATAAAGTAGAAAGGGAAAAAAATACAAAAACTATTTTGCTGTTGGTTCTAAAAATGGTTCTAAAATTTCAGCTTTAAATATCTATAGATTTTGAACTTCGTTCAAATGCAGCTGAGAACAGGAGGGTCTTTAACCTGGATTTAAATAAACTGAGTGTTCTGTAAGAGATTTAGTGGAGCTGAAGCCAGCCGACCTACTGTTTGGGTGGACTAGAGTACACACAAGTTCGTAAGGTGGATGTAGGAATCCTGATATTGGAACTCATTGTTTGTTTGAGCAAAATGGAACATACAACGCGGATTTGAATTAGCATTGCTAACAAGGGCTAGCAGCAGTCACTAGTCCAGTAATTGGAAAGATGATGTTTCTCTGTGTTTCAACATCTGATATTTGAGGTAAATGTAATAGATCATTAGACCTTTGCTGTAAATTATTAACTTTACCCCTACGAATAGAAAAACCTCTTTTTAAAAAACAAAACAAAAAACAAACAAAAGTTAAGAACCAGTGATCCTAAGTAGTACTCACATGCTGTTTTGGTTCTGAGTAATTTTAATTCAGAATTTTAAGTGGTTTCAGCGCCACCATAACATGCTTAACATGACAGAATTTTTTATTTTTTATTTTTTTATTATTGTCACACTGTAAGCAAACCAGTAACACCAGCAATACCAATTAAACAAAATTGTGCTGGATTACATGATGCAACATATTCTGTGAATGTTTTATCCATCTATCAGTGTGTGTATGAGTTTTTTTCCCCCAAATCCCAGCAAAGCTTTGTACTGTCATATTTATTTTTCCTCTCAGATGAAGAAAGACCCCTAACAAGACGGTGGTGGACCAAAATTCACGACAAATCCAGACTAGTTTTGCACTTTTTATTTTATTTTATTTACACATTGCTTCATGGTTGTCTTTTCACTGCATCTAAACACAGACATACATATTTTATTACCATCTAATTTCAGCTGTTATCAGCTGAGCAGACCTGCTTTTTTTAATTTGCTGTGAGCTTCAGTGCTTCAAATCGAATTTCCTGTAATTAGCTCATTAGTTCTCAGAATCAGGAGAACACAAGCCATGTGGAGCTCTTCTCAGTCCAGCACAGACTTCAGTCCCACTGTTTGTGTGTGCCATGCAGAAATCCAGCTCATTAGTCTGGCTATGAGCAAAATGATTTCTGTTCTGGTTGTACTTCAGTGGAAAAGTCATCAGAAAAATTGAGATCCTTATGTACTTCCAGGGTTGTTTGTGTGGTATTACATATTCTGTTCATAGATACAGAAAAACATGGTCTTGTTAGATGTTTCTGGCACCTTTTGTTGCTGTTTCAGCTGTGTCATTGAACATTGACCCTGAAAATGTGAGAATTTTAATTAAAACTCTGATTTGTTCATTGTGCAACACAGAACCTCAATTTTCTTTCCTCCATTTGTCAGTTCTTCAGCTCACATTTGTGTTGACGAAAGGCCAAAATTCAGGAAAAGGAAGATTCAAGAAAGACAAGGCCTTAGAGACGGAATGACAACCGGAGGCAACCAGACAGTGAGGAGCTAAAATCTCCCTGGAGCTTGATGGAAAAGAAAAGAGACACCCCTCCACCTGACCCTTCTTTCACCCTTTTGTCTCCCTTTCAGTGTCTCTCAGTGCGGCACAGACATCTCGAACGTATAGTCACACATTGCAGAGTAAACATATGACTCAATAGTATCTCAGCTATATGGCTTAAGGCACCTCTCAGCGTCAACTGAGTTGAGCCACTGCACTGCTTGAGGCACACACTCCAAAATTTAATTTAATTTCAAACATGTTTCATGAAATTTTGCTGGATAGTTTGGGGGAGCCAGACTCATACAAAACAGAAAAAAACAAAAGTATAAAAAAGACGAAGAAAAAGCCTTTTACTCAGAGACGACAGGCTTGAGGATACACACATTCCTTTTCTGAGCACCTTTTTGTGTGTCTGGATCTATTTGTTGTATTGCCAGCTGGTTTTGCTGGTTGCCAGGTTTCTCGCAGCTGGCTGGATTTCTTTACAGCTGTGACCCACACCAGCAGTTCCTCTGCTGCCTGTTCCGCTGGCTTTATAGAACTATATCAAAGGACAAGTCACAAACACATTTGTGAACAAAAGTTCATCAAATATGGCCTATGTTCACATGTTCAAAGCATCAAATTCATAGTCACGCCGTGTCTATAGAGGAAGTGCACGAAACATGAGCTGCTTATTTAGTAGCAGCAGCTCCAATCTCAAGGTGTTCAGGTACAAAATTGACTTGAACATGTGTTGCACACGTCTACATAGAAGTGCTTTCTCCTTCGTTAACGCTTACATTCATGGACAGAAGATAACTAATGAAATACAAAGAAAAAGAAAAAAATTATTTTTAAAAAAGGGGAGTGGGGAAGACATGTTCACAAGTCATTTTTTCCAAGTCCCAGTCAAGTCTCAAGTCTTTGAGGACCAATAATAAGGCAAGTCTCAAATTACTAAAATTAACGCTATCATTAGTGCCATTTGGTCTAGATGAGACTGCATTGCTGTATGCTGTGGAATGAAAGCATTTACTCTGTTATCAATATATGTAATATCATTCATTATACATTGCACAATCAAAATTAATGAGAGCATGGTCACTTAAGGGGGCTATTTCAATCCAATGTAAAAAACAAAAAACACAATGAAAGCTTGTTTGAAGTATATAATGTATTTTGAAATATGTACTGGCTCTGCACCACAG
>JBAMYA010082928.1:0-23019 GCA_037176975.1 Arrhamphus sclerolepis | reverse complement strand
CTAGATGATCTTAAACAACATCATTTCTGACAAGAGTGAAAAAAACTGATCACCTTTAGTTTGCAGTGGATTACAAGAGGAGAGCAGTTACAACAAAAGATTAATGCGTTAGGTCATTTGATACACATATCAGTGATCCAATATGTCAGTTAAACCTTGGAATCTCGTGAAAGTGAGAGACATTGGTGAAAAAAGTCGTGGTGGTACAATTTTGTGGTTGACAACATAAGAGGTGTTTTTGGATCAAAGATTTGACATCTAAGAGTAAATATACCCACTTTCTTTCAGAGTTCAGCAAAAATTCTATTTTAAAACAAACAGATCTGAGTACTGTTTAGGGCTGGGCGATATGACCTCAAAATCAATATTACAATTAATTGAACAAGTTAATTTGGTCACTATTGATTTTTTTTTTGCCCCCAGAGATCACTGGCAAGCTTTTTGCTGCAAATATAATCAACTATGAAAATTGGGATAGTTTTTTCAACAAAAGAGTACATATCTTAGAATTAAAAAAGTGAACTGAAGCACACACAGTTTAACTATATATGGTAATTAAATTATTATTTCTCAAAGAAGACAAATAATTGAAATAATTGACACAATTAAGATTACATTGATTATTGGCTCTGATCATAGGTTTCAATTAATTGCCAAGCCTGGTGGTGTTACTGTTTTGGAACTTGTAAATGAGTATGACACATTTATTAAAATAGTTTAGTTACAAAAAACAACAAAACATTACCCATAATAACAGAGGAACTACTATCTCTGTACTTTAGTCATCAGTGTAATGTCACAACTGAAATTCTGAGTCAAGATTTAAAAACAACATACTATGCATTTGCCCGTTTAACAAAATATTCATAAAAATATGTTATTAACCAGCATTTCAAAACTTCATGCACTAAAATACATTATATGAATATTTATTGTAGTTATGTTCCCTACAATTCAAATCCACAGTCACAGATGTACAACACCCTTTCCCCACCATGTTGTCCTGTATCTGAGGTACACCCAGCGAATTAATCTCACCAGGAATCCTGTACAAAGCAAAAAATAAATAAATAAAAATGATATACATTTTTCTGAGCTGGGATAATCCAAAAGATCTGGCATGCCAAGCCTGAACTCATCCGATGCTCGGCAGCTGCCTCTCTCTGTCTGAGAAAAAGCGGGGATGAAAAAGGCTTTGAACGCCATCTTGTTCATTGCAGCTGCTTGGGCCCTGAATACAGGAACCCATTCATTCAGGAGGCGGAGGGAGGTGAGGGGGGGTGGCAAGACTGGCTAAATGAATCCATGTTTGTGAACCACCAAATACGCACAGATCTGTTAAGAAATGCTAACAACTGGCAGAAATAAATACACGTGTGCTATATGCGGTGACAGATCATGTAGATTGCTCCTAAGGCGGGCCAATAACTTGGTAAAAGCGCCAGGCTGCACGGATGTGGCCTCGGCGCTAGGGGAGGCGCTCACCATGGCTTCCCGTGACAACTGGGTGCTAAGCCATCTTTCGAAATAACCGACACGAAGCAGCCGCATTCGGGCTGGTTCATTTCCAACAAAAGACACAAATAAAAAAAAGTTTCATGGCAGTGTGTTAAGTACCGACAAGGACCACGGGTTTCACCGTGGATCCTGCGTGCTGGTTCCCTGGAGAAGCGCAGCCCCGACGAGGCATGCTTTTACAGTAGCTGCTGCTGCT
This sequence comes from Arrhamphus sclerolepis, assembly GCA_037176975.1. Classification (NCBI taxonomy): domain Eukaryota; kingdom Metazoa; phylum Chordata; class Actinopteri; order Beloniformes; family Hemiramphidae; genus Arrhamphus; species Arrhamphus sclerolepis. The sequence goes on along the minus strand of JBAMYA010082928.1, from coordinate 21,305 downwards.
AACAGCTCATCCCGCAACGGACCCGTGATCAAGATAAACAGATTGTCAAAATCCAATTAGACAATCTCGTTTTCACATCATTAAAAGAAGAAGTTCAAATTAAGGTCGGACACTGAGTTCGTAAACTGGCGCTGGTTTAACACCCATGAAACTAAGATGGCTATTCCCTCTTTACAGGTCAGCATCGCGGAGCTTTTCTGATTTTCTTTTTTTTTTTTTTTCCCAGCGCGATGTCGAAGCTGCATACAATTTTTGCCATACTGCATTTATAAATAAACCCTGGTTGTGATGGTTAATCCCCATCTTCTGACACCAAGTGTTAAGACTGGATGGCTGAATCTGCAGACTAAACTGGGATTGTGAACATATAGCTGTGACATACAGTAGCCATACTGCACGATGGTTTGGTTTCGATTCAATTAAGTAAATACAGTAATATCAACTAATCCCTTTTCAATACCAGGAAGACAGCACAGGAGGAAATTTGGGCACAAGGCAAATCGTTTTTTGACGAAACGTCAATACACGAGTCGCACATAAAATGGTGCTCTAAAGAGAAACCGTTCATTTTCATTAAGAATAACAGGCGCGTTTGTAGCTGTCGAGTAAAAGAAAAAGAAAGAAAAAAGTCCACATCCAATCCTGCCATACTCCAGACTGCGGTCACTGCTGCTGGCTTGCACGGAAAGGCTACGAAATAATGGGGGTGGTTGTGATAATGTTGGCGAAGTAGCCATTTTTAGACTTCCTTCGTTGACAATCCGTGATGCCAGAAATCTTCAATGCGAGTGAAAGTTAAGCCAAATCCAGCTCATATTTGCCATCGTTATGCAATCTTAAAAAAAATACAGGCAACTGTGTTATATCACCCTTCCTATCTTGTAATCTGTGAAAAGCACAGATTAACTGTAACCAGTTAGCCCACCAGGCGATCACTTGCTATCTGTTGAACAAATGAAACTGCAGAGGGCCCAGACAGAACTGGAAGATGTTAGTGATAACCGGAATACGTCTAATGTCTCGATTCTATCTTGAGCTGAAAGGTTATTTATGTGTGTTAATCATGAGAAGGGGATGCAGTTTAAGGGAAAGAAGCTAATAAAGGGGGGTATACCCGGAGGTTGGAGGGGTGCTAGTACTGAGGTGCCACAAACTAACCTTCTAAATACCGTAAACGCCACAGATTAAGCCGCATCATATCATACTGAAACACTACATGGAAATGTATATTAGCCAAATTGGTTGTCGTGCAAACAGTGAATTAATTTTGTTTTAACACTGATCCCCACCCACAGACTTGGCAGCAACAATTAGCCAGCGACAGGCTAACGGTGGCTAACTAGCGGAGGAGCCGCTCAACCCAGTTTAACCCTTTTAGCTCACCCAGCCAACTGTACGAGATACTTAATGCATTTCCTGAAGCCGAGTTTCAAATATCGACACATATTCCTTACCTGCCTTTTAGTGGAAGGTATCCGTTGTTTTGTGTCACATTGACTGGAAACAGCTAAACGTTGTCTCTCGTCTCTGCCCAGGCGCTCGGATTTATCGAGTTTAGCCACCAAGGAGCGGCACTCCCCGAACCCAGTTTTTTTGACCCGCCGAGGGGGGAGATACACCGGCACAGAGGCGCAGAGACAGGCGGTGTTCACCCAGACAGACGCGTCAAGAGTCCCGTTTCAGCGTTCCAACGTAAATTCCAAGTTAAAGCAAAAATTAAAAAAAAAATCCCCTTCTTGCCTTTCCCACCGTCGTCGTCCCTCGGTTTCTTCCTTCACGCCAGGATCTCAGTCGCTTCTTCCTCCGGCCATCAAACAGCAGAGATGGGCGCGGTAACCCTGCATTCAGGTCTGGGAAACCCCACGTTACGACAGCGTCACAACGCACGGCGAAGGGTCGGCGACCACTCCGACAGATCAGGAAATACTGCCATCTTTGGAAACACGAACACACCTAACTACCATTTATCTACAGGTGGAAATATACTTTTAATCCACCAACTTCAATTTATTAAACTGTTCAAATCAAATGAAACCCGATAACTAACATTTCCTTGAACTAAAGCATTTTTCAAGACAACAGCGGTGGTTTAAAATCATGGCGAATGGCTCCAGTTTTCAAAAGGTTCAAAACTTGTGTAGAAGAAAAATTTCATGAGGTGAAAATTTGTACTTCTTAAATTTCACAATTATAGTTTTTGTCAGTAAAATACTCATATAAAACAAATTTAATGTAACACAAGTGAAAAAAACACTTAACAGGCTGGAGGTGCAGTTAAAATATTTGACCACTTTGTTTAAATAATATGCAATAGTTGGGTAATAGACAACTGTTAAACAGATTAATAACAAATATATAACAAGAATAATTTTAATTATTTAAAATAATTAAATGCAAAGAGTGATAATTTGTTGAAGCTAAAGGCAAAATCTAGTTTAATTTTAAATTGATACAAAGACTGCAGATTCCCTCTCTATCAGAATACCAATGGAAAACACATTTAAATCAATAACAGCAGTAGTATGGTAGTACAGTACTTCATCAGGTTTGCTTGCAACACACCAGCTTGATTCATCCCATATATTTCAACAATGCTTTACCAGTTTTAAAGTTTGTAAGGAGTGCTGATACGAAAATGACCATGAACGCTTAACGCTAAACTTTTTACCGTTTTGTGCCAAAAGATTGCATCCACGTCTGTTGTACTTGTGCAATGATAGAGATTCTATTCTAGCTGAATAATCTCAAAAGCTATCAATGAGGAGAATGGCTCAATGGATTCTATGGTGTTTATCAGAATTTTTTCATCAAATATTTGATAATATTGAACTGAACTGGACATATGACCAAAAGTGTTGTTCCTATGTGATATGTAAATCGTGGTACAGCAACCGCTACCTCTGAAGCAGTTAACACGGTTTTATTTGCAATTCAAAACAGACAAATGTGCTCTTGCAAATAAAGTATGACTAAAAGACTAAACAGTTTTTTTTTCCCTTTCTCACACACACTCACAATAAGGCTGTAAATGTATGTATTATTACAAATAACTGATCCTCAGTAAATCAAACTATTGAAAATTTGTATTGCAGAGTTGTATTCTCTGAAAATTAACTTTGCCATACTTTTATGGTTTAAGACCTAATGTCCTCGTGCTGTAGTTTGGTCGAAAAAATCAGAAGGGATTTACTTCCTGTGTGGTTTATTTGAAGGTGTGCCATGACTGCAGCACAGAGATGACTTGATCATTATCGTCAGTAGTCTAGGTAGAGTGCTCAGAGGAGTTAATGCTCAGTGGGTTAAGGCGTTACTTGGAGACATGGAACACTTTGTTGTCCTCTGAGACAGCAAAGTGTTCATAGACTCAGCACGATGGGGAACAGCAAAAGCTGCTTTGGCTTGTAAGAGGAATGCTCCTGAGAGAATGATGGCTGTTGTCTTTGTTGTTTGTCTTTTTTATTTTCACACCTTACACTGGCTGTTTTATTTATGACAGATTAGTTTGAAAATAATGGGACATTAGTAACAGTGAAGCACTTCAGTATAATTATGCACACAATCATATTCTTCCGCAAATATTCTAATGATGATGGATACTGCCAAAATTAATCCAAAAAAGTCTGTGTAAAATAAAACTATTATTCAAAATACCCAGGAACTGGAGCAGGAAACTGGGTTGCTGCTGTGTATGAAAAATCCTCTGTACTGGGTCACTTTTTAAATTAACCACATAATAACATAATAGTAAAAATATAATAAAAAACTAGGTTTATTGAGGAAAGCCCATACACTCCTTTAAGGAAGTTTTAACTCAGAAAAACGTATCTTTGTAGGTATATATTAGATGGTGGTTGCTACTGAATGTTGTTGGATAGATTGACACAAGCTGCAGGTAATGTTCTAGGAAAGGGTTTCCAGTCCAGGTTAATGCTGCTGAGATTTAGTTGCCCCTGGATACGCCTCTGCCTGTCTGCATACATGTGTTGTGAAGCTTCTTTAGCAGAGCTCTACAGCACCCAGGGGAAAATCTTGTCAGCATTCAGCTTTATGACAAGGAGAGGAAGATCAATCCACACCTTAAAGTATAAAAATAAACCCTAATTTAGTTAATACACATGCGCTTGACAAATTGTGCTGATACATTGATAATCTTTATCTGGAAACAGATGGTCCTTATTTTCATTAGTTAACATTAAGTTTGAACAGAACTGACTATATGATCAGGCAATAAAAACTCTTCTTGTTAATATGGTCATTTTCTTTGCATATTACAAAACTGGTTTTAATTGCAGTAAGTGTGTGAATTCATGGTCACAAAACTCAAGGAAGGTAACTTTTATAACAACTGTCACACTCTTTCTTTGGTGGCATTTCTGTTGACAAAAAAGATACATGCAGACACATGAACACCATCGTCAGTATGAGTGTGGACAGAAAGTAGCACTATCTCATAGTATTAGAGAGATCAGAGGAAAAATCAGATTAGGAAAAGAGGCAAAACTGTAATACAAATATTGCCTAATATGATCTCATACATTTTCTAAAACAAGTGACATTACACGAGGCTAAGCTCTTAATGACCTTGCTTTTTATAGGCAGGTTGGGGTACAGTAATCTGATTTAGCATAATCTCCTGCAATCTCTGATAAATGCTTACTGCATGTATCTCTGAGAGAGGTCAGAGCATATTGGTCCGCTGTAAGGCATTACTGACATCTGCTGTTAAGATACGCAGGGCCGAGCTTACACACAGTGTAACACCCTTGGTTGGATTTGGATATAAAAGGTTAGAAACCCTAAACAAAAAACAAATACATTCCTTCAGTTGTCACTTTGGGAAACAAACGTCTCTTGACCTGAGACAACACATTTAATAATTAGGTTATGTATTCCTATGTGTTATATAGCCTGTTACATCATGACTGTTGGTGTGTTTTGTCAGCGCACATGTGAGCAGACTTCTCATTGGCCAGCATCCAGGAAATGTAGAGGTCAGTCAGCAGTCATGGAGACCAAAGCTGTCAGGGTGACTCTGTAAACATCTGTCTCATCACCCTTTACGGTTAGAGGCACACACATCTGCACCACCTCAAAGGGCTGAAATACACAAATAAACTCAGTTACTCAGTGAAATGGACTCTCAAATACCTGAAGCTCAAGTTAAAAATGTCCAACACAGGATTCCATGTATTGATGGCAGTGTTGATGTCAAAGTGGTCAATAGAAAATAACTTTTACTGATATCTAATTTTCTGACACGGGGTAAACTTAAATATTTTTGGTAATCTTTAGATTTTATTTACTCAGATTTTTTCTTTACAGTTTCATAACTAACAACATGCCACATGTTCTCATGTCTTCAACATTTTGAAAAGAAACTGGAGAAGATCAGTGAAATGATTTTTTTTCTGTTTGATTCAATCCACATGAACACTGAAATTTAGAGTTGAGTCTTTATGCTATTTTTATTTTAACTAAATTATATAATTAAAAGGATGCCGAAACTGTGTGATGTGTGAATTTTGTGTTTGGTAAAAAACTTTTGTTGTTGATCTTTCCTTTTCATGAACTGTCTCTGATTCATGCAAACGTGTCCTTATTTCTCATGTGTAATCAATGCTCTAATCAATCAAAGCCTCACCTTGTGTCCACTGTTGGGGGTCCAGGTGATGGTGATGGTAGATCTATGTCCTGCCTCCACGCTGCCTGTAATGGGCTCCACACTGAAGCCTCTCTGCTGAAGAGAGGCTTCATCATCCCAGTAAAACTGGCCTCTCTGGGGAGAAAAAAACAAACAACCTAAATGCTTCTAGTGCCAATAGTTCATTAATCTTTGCTTTGTACAAGTTTCTAGCTTTCTTATGAAGGAAATACGTGCAGTTGCTGACAGCAGGAGAACTTTCGCTTCTGTGGAGCTCTGACGACATCTCCGTACCTTCTTACTGGACTCATGGGACTGGATGCAGCCCACCTGCAGCTCCTTGACTGCAGGCTTGATGACACCTGCACTGCAGCTGGCCCGCAGGGTCACCAAAACCGGGATGCTTGGCCTCTCCATCACCTCTGACTCTTCTAGACAGGGAAGAGTTTTGAAGTTTTTAGCCTTGAGATTATATACCTTTGATCCAGCATTTTACCTCTCTTAATTAATCATCTCACTTACATTGATTCAGCTTCTTTACGTAGCTCATTTACACCCCAGCCCGGCCTCATTTATACCCCATCTTTATCAAATGTGCTTCTATTGTTTCAGACAATCATTTGTTTACATTCATCACATTATCTCCAACAAATATTATCTCATTCTTTCTAGATAGTTTCTAAATGCAGGCTGAACACTTTTAGTCTATACTTTAAAAGTGCAGGGATTTCATAAATAGGTGTCTTCATGCTTCTCTTTATGCTACATTGGTTGACTGCTTGAACACACACACATTTTCATATTATTTAGACCATGCATGGACAAATTTTGGATTGTGCACACTCTTCCGTGAAAGTGTAGATTAAAGAATTTATCATTCTATTCATCCTCAGCTCAGACAGGGGCTATGAATTTGGAATTATTTGCAAAGTTCCATAATAACAAACTGGGACGAATAAGAATCCATGGCCTTACAGTAACACAACTACAATATGCCACCAAGTCTGCTTATTGATTTTCATCTCATTCAGAAAAATGATGAAAACCAAAGCCTAGTAAGACTGAAAGAACAAAACTTGCATCTGCAAGGTGTTAGCCCAAATATGAATTATGTAACTATTTCCATTATCCTCAAAATATGCAGATTTCAACAAGAAACTTTCATGGGGTGTAATGAGAGGCCGAAAGACCTAAGGTAGGATTTATTTTTCCACTGGAGTCCTGTTTCTGTTATACAATTATGGAAAAATAGGACATACCGCATCTTTCAGCTGATCGTGGTATTTTAATGCATTAACACCTCATGATTAAGTAAAACTCATTCCAGCTTTGTGAACGGACTTTCGTTCACACATGGCTGCGTGGTAAAAAATGTGATTTGACTGCTGGTGATGAGTAAATGGGCTGTCAGCATGCTGTGATCAGCATAAATTACTTCATCACATACATTGTTCCATGTTTGTTAGAGTATATAACTAAATTCCTGTCTTACTGACGCCCTAAATGCCTGAACTGGATTTCATTGATAATTTCAAGAGGTAATTGATAAAGCACTGGAAACTTCCATAGTTTTTAAAGTGGTAGGTTTTGTTATCATTCCTTGATGAATTGATCATCAGCAGGTATCCAGACTTCCATAAGAGCTCACTGTGGCGGTTTGCTGGGCTGGAGTATTTAGTTGTCTTAACACAATGCCAACAAGGGAAAAAAACATGAGCAATAGGAAGGGTTATGAAATCATTTCCAAACAATTTTGAGTTCAGCATTCTGCAGTAAGAAAGATTATTCATAAGTGAAAATCACTGTGGACGTCCCTGTGCATCCACTGCAGATTCAGAGAAAAAAACCCAACAAAGACAAAAAACACATCTCAGACCTGAGAGGCTTCACTGAGCATATTAAATGTTAAAGGCCATAGCAACACATGTTTTAAGAAACCTAAATAATTTTGTTTGGAAGGGTTGCTAGTCTAAAAAAAATGTGGAAGCTCAACTACGGTTCACAAAACTGCATCTGAACAAACACCAAGATTTTAAGGAAGGATGAGACCTAAGCGGAGTGATTTGGCCATCATATCCTGCACACAGAAACTTTCTAAACACAGAACTGTAGCAGAAACTTCTCATAGTCACATTTAAGCACTCCAGTGGAGGGTTGATGATTTGAGGTTGTTTTTCAGCAACGAGACCTGGACACCTTGCAGTCACAGAGTTACTGAGCACTCCTCTGTACACCAGAGTATTCTGAAGGCAAATGTGGGGCCACCCACCAGACAGCTAGAGCTGGGTCATGCAACAGGACAATGATCCAAAGCACACCAGCAAATCTACATGAGCATGACTGAAAAATGAAAGAATGACTTTGAAACAACGCCAAGTCCAGACCTAAGCCTAATTGAAATGCAATGGTGGGGACCCTGAGAACTGTCCATCAGCAAATACACAAAAACATAAATAAAATGACAAAATGTTGACAACAATAATGAACCAAAGGGCCTCCAGAATGATGTGAGTGGGTGATAAAGTCCTAGAGGAAATTAAAACCATTGCTGCCAATTGTGGATCTATAAGCTACTGAATTATGAGCTATATAGTGGTACATGAGTTTTTAGATTAATTTTTGTTAAATAAGTGATGACAAAAGTTGTGTGATATTGCTCATTTGCCAATCAGATCATTTAAATCAGGCTTCAACACAAAATAGAAAGGAGTTAAAGAGGGGTGCTAACATTTCCACATGGCTTCACGTTTTCCATTTAGCCACACTTTTCCTCAGAACATACGTGGTGACCCTCAAGAGGTGATGAAGATGGAGGCTTTGATACCTGTGAGCTGAGGCTGACTGCTGATGAGCGAAGGGAGGAGAGACTCAATGGGCACTGTCAGCAGGTCTCCTCCATACAGATACATGTTATGAGGAGAGGCTGCTCCCTTCAGATCCATCACACACACTTTGTGCTGGGAGACAGAAAAGACACAGGGCTGCAGTTGTTGCATCATGGAAACCAAAGTGGAAGGAGGATATACGTACATAGAAGGACATGCAGTACTTAAAACAGGGTGATCTCTTTTACAGCCAGTGATTCAAGACATGGACAGGTTGAACTGAGAAGTGCATTAATGAGTAAAAATTTGTTAGTGTGCATGCATGTGTAGTTCTCTTGACCTTATCTGTGAGCTCAACAGTAACTCTGTCAGTGTAGTTGGCAGACGGGTGGTCAGGCTGAAAGGTGATGGTGATGTATTGGCTCTGACCAGGAGCAATGCTGCCCTCTACTGGCTTCACACTGAACACACTCAGCCCGCTGTAGTTCTGGGTACCTGTCCAAGACAAACATCCAAAAGCTGTAGCTATTTCTGCTTCCGCACCATCAGATGAAGTGAATATTTGATATTTGGAAGCAGATTTTTAAATAGATATTTGTATTAACTGTATAGAAAAAAATCAGTAAATTATTTTGTTCTTCAGGCATTAACTTTTATTGTATTTTACTAATTTCTTCCTGTTGGTACCTTAATTTTTCATTCCAATGTGTCTGATGGTGTGTGAAGTTCTTGTTCAAAACAGAATAAGCATACTCAAAAGACAAATGAGGTTTTTAATTTTCAAGCTCAGATATTTAAAATTGTCAGGTTATGTGATGAATCCTGTCTTGCATCTTACCAACAGTCAGCTGAACCCGTGAGCCTCTGTACCCGTCCAGCAGTAAGGCTGCCTTTTCAGCTCCATCTTCAGGCCACGAGGAAGACTGACTGGCCAGCAGTGCTCTGAAACCAACGGCCACCACTGAGCTGTTCTGTAACTGTAAGCAGAAGAGGGCCTCATACTACTAATACTGCCACCTCATAACAAGTGCCATAACATTCAACAGTCTTTCTCCTTGTCAGCAATCCTTCTAATTAGCGAGATATAATCTCTCTCTCATTGACTGACCTGCACACGTTGTGAGATGGTCTCCTTCTCCAACACGTATCCAAAATCAAGGAGACCTCCGTTGTGAGACGAAGTGACTGCAGGATCTACACCCTGTCCATGGAGACTCATTTGCAAGATCATTTTATGGCACTGCACCTCCAGAACATCATGGTACTGTAATAGAGTAATGGCTGGGTGAGTAAGATACTACAAGATTTACCTCACTTTATTAATAATTGTAATTTAACAATTGACTGACATGGATTATTGACTATTTTTTCAATCAAAAGCAACTTTGTTTATTCCAACATGGAGGCACCAGTACATTGTTTACCAACCTTTTTGCTCAGAGTTGGACTGAAGGCCACCGCAAGAGTTTGTTTTTCTCCTGGTCTTATGCACCTGAGGGTGCTGAGGAGCAAAAAAGAACCATGTACGTCCAACACTGATGACCTCAGCTTTAAAATGGTTAAAGAAAAAGTTATTGGGAGCAAAAGTACAAATTTATGGACACAATTTAATGTCTGGACATCGCCAGTTGCCATAAATACATTGTGAACAACACAAGAAAGGTAAAGCTGTCATGAGTTATCTTCTACTTTGCTGCTGGTAAACAGATAACTGTATGAAAACTGTCGTGTACAAGTAATCAAACAGTTTGCATCTAACATGGTAACTTTTCAGAAATACTAGCTTTAACACTTTTTTGACACGTAGAAAATGTAACAAAGTCAGCTTGTAAAGTATGACCGTTTTATGTCGTTACTGGAGAGTGAACAGTAAAGTTGGGGACGTGGTGAAAGTGAAACGTGATTCAACCAAAGTCTCACAGAGACGGTTAAAATAAATAAATAAAAAAAAAAAAATCAAACCACATAATAATAAATAAATAAATAAATGAATAATTCAAAATCTAAATAGCTGTGATGTTAATGCTTTGACCACAATATGTAATAACCCTCAGATTTACACCCAGATAAACCTTAAAATCCATTATATTAAGTTTAATTAAATGTTTATCCTTTCATCAGTGACTTGAACTGAACACTTCTACTAAAGCAAGACTCATATAATGTCCAAACTAGCCATTTATCAAAAGTAGATATTTTGAGAAATGTGTGTAGAGCACTGACACCATCAGGCATAATTTACTAAAATGAAAAAAAACAAAACAACTATGTTTGTGTAAAAGTGTGATGTAAAATGGAAAAAAAAGGATACATCCAAAGGCTCATTTGAAATGTTTTGAATTGTAAACCTTTGAACAGCTTTCTCTCCTTTAAATAAGGACAGAAATACAACATCACATAAGCACAAAATTGAATGCATGAGATGAACATGCATAAACTTAAAAAAAAAAAAAAAAAAGTCTCACCCACAACCACCTGATGGAAGTCGATGACGTCGTTATTGCATGTCACCACCAGAGGGGGCTGAATGACAGGACATTGAAGCTTCAGGTAGAGTGTGTTTTGGGGACTGAGGCCATAACGAAAAGAAAAGAAATCAGATGTGACTCCTTGAAAACAGCCGTTTTAATGCAGATGGATGCAGGCTAATACATGCATTTAATTTTGTATTTAATTCCATTTAAGTTCAAAATTACTTTAGGGAGCGCAAACAAGACAGAGCAAAACTGGTTGAAAAGGTATAAAATGCATGAATCAGTTAGCTCCACATATCATCCAGGAGAAAATGAAAAGGAGGAACGTGACATCCCAGTTTGATTCATGCCATGACATTGCCTTTTTCTAGCCCAAAGTAAAAGCCATTTGCTCGGACGACTCATATTTTAAAGGCAACATCAGGATAGTTAAAAGACATCAAAAAGAAGGGTTAGACTAATATTTGCAAAAAACCTTTAGTCCAGTTTTCAGTCACTTACTTGTTCACTGTCAGTTGTAAAACAAAACTATTGAACTTTGTTCCTGTTCCTCAAACTATGTTTAAAGGTAGAGTGAGGGATTTATCAATGATATTACATCTTTTTAACATACGGAGAGATACAGTGGGGAGAAAAAGTATTTAGTCAACCATCAACTGTGCAAGTTCTCCCTCTTAAAAAGATGAGAGACCTGTAAATTTTCATAGGTACACTTCAACTATGAGAGACAAAATGAGGGAAAAAAAACAACAAAAAACAGAAAAATCACATTGGCTGATTTTTAAAGAATGCATTTGCAAATGAGGGTAATAAGTATTTGTTCAATGACAAAAGTTCATGTCAGTACTTTGTTATATAGCCTTTGTTGGCAATGACAGATGTCAAATGTTTTCTGTAAATCTTAAGGTTTTCACACACTGTTGCTGATATCTTGGCCCATTCATCCATCTCCTCTAGAGCAGTGATGTTTTGGGGCTGTGGCTGGGCAACATGGATCTTCAACTCCCTCCAAAGATTTTCAATGGGTTTGAGATCTGGAGACTGACTAGACAACTCCAGGACCTTCAAATGCTTTTTGCAAAACCAGTCCTTTGTTGCCTGGGCAGTATGTTTAGGGTCCTTGTCATGTTGAAAGACCCAGCCACGTTTCATCTTCTTGCTGATGGAAGGAGGTTTCCACTCAAAATCTTTTGATACATTGCTCCATTCATTCATTGACATGTGCTGGCTTGAGCAGTGGGACACGTCTGGCACTGCACACGTCCACTGGCACTGATTTGAGTCCCTGGCAGCGTCGTGTGTTGCTGATCTTTTTTTTTTTTTTCTTCTTCTTTATACCTTGGTCCCAGCTCTCTCCAGGTCATTCACTAGGTCCCCCTGCGTGGTTCTGGGATTTTTGCTCACTGTTCTTGTGATCATTTTAACTCCACAGGATGAGATCTTGCGTGGAGCCCCACATTGAGGGAGATTATCAGTGGTCTTGTATGTCTTCCATTTTCTAATGATGCTCCCACAGTTGATTTTTTTTTTCACACAATGCTGATTACCTGTTGCAGATTCAGTCTCTTTGAGGTTGTGTACAGGTGTCTTTTATACTGGTGATAATGAGTTCAAACAGGTGCCATTAATACAGGTAACGAGTGGAGGACAGGTGAGCCTCTTTAAGAAGTTACAGGTCTGTGAGAGCCAGATATTATTGCTTGTATGTAGGTGAACAAATACTTCTTTCCCACTATCATTTGCAAATAAATTCTTTAGAAATCAGCCAATGTGCTATTCTGTATTTTTTTTTTCTCATTTTGTCTCTCATAGTTGAAGTTTACCAATGATGAAAATTACAGGCCTCATCTTTTTAAGAGGGAGAACCTGCACAATTGATGGTTGACTAAACACTTTTTCTCCCCACTGTATGTGTTAAAATGAGTGGGGCATGACATGGCAGATTTCATATTCAAAGCAGAATATTATGAAATTACTCATGCAAAATTAATTGAAGGAGTAATTTAAATCCCCTTAGAATTCAAGCATTGTCATTGCACTTTGTTACATTTGTGTAATCTGCTGTTGAAAATAGTCTGGTCAAGACAAAACTGAATTCATGTTTAAAACTGTCCAGAGCCGATAAATTTTGAGTAAGATTTGAATAAGATTCAGAGAAGATTTACGCATTGAAAACACTTTTCTGCATAATCATAACAAACATGAAGAGGGTTCAAGTTGTGCAATTTTATTAAGTGCCACATGAAATATGAACATTAAAGTGTATCTCTGAGTACTGCTGTAACTGGACTAGTATCAAATTATTTAACACTAAATTCCTGTGCATACATTATGCATCTTAAATGATCTATATTATAGAAAACATTTCAATTACAAAACCATCAAAAATATTTCTACACTTAATGAGTTTCTAGTCCCTTCAAAGCAAGAATAAATCCCAACAAGTAAGCAAATTTTATTCTTTTTTTTTTATTTTTTTTTCCTCTTCACTTCTCTGCTATGGCAGCCTGGTGCTGTGAGGGTTAGAACTGACACCTCAACATTTCTGTGAGGGGTTTGTGTGTTATCCCCTTTGCCTGTATGATTTTACTGCAGGTACTCTGGCTTTGCCCCACAGTCCAAATACATGCATGTTATATTAAGTTAGGAATACTAACTCGGCCAGAGTCGTAAGGTGAGCATATATGGTTGTCTCAAGACAAGGTGGCCACAGTAGATGAATTAACTTTTACTCATAAATTCAACTTATGAAAGAAATACAAATAAACTCAAGGCATTAGGGCCTGAATGTTATACAAAATTCAATTACTTCACCCCACCTTTCTTTCTCTCTTTAGCTGATCTGCACGCACACACGCACACAGCCATGCACACATAGGAAGGAAAAGTATGCAGAAGCCACCACACACTTGCATGTGAAAGCATGCACCCATACACACCCACACAACACTTGTGTACAAACGATATGTCTTTAAAACGGCATGCAGAATAGGTTCAATTTTGGTCCCTTTATGTCAGCAGGAAATTCAAATGGATCCTCATCTTCAGAGCCAGTCTCGTTGGGTTTTCTAAAGCATTTGTGTTATGCAAATCTGGCACTGATACATGTGATGTGGCTTCAGTCCATAGCAGCTGTGAATTGTTAACAGCCAAGAATAGCCAAAAGAGACCATAAAGTCTGGGTCAAACAAAGCCCCAATTCTCTTAGAGTTACATGTAAAGCAAGAAAGTTTATCATAATATTGCAAAATATGGTTAAATGTGATTAGAAATGAATTCCTCTAATGTCCACCCCCATGCATCATCCCAAGGTCTATGAATGAGTCAAATAAGGAGGTGTTTCAGGCAGGAAAGCAGCACTCCTCGTCCAGAGCAAGAGCAAGTGTGGAGTGACTCATTGGCGGTGGGACACGGTGGCTCGAGGAGAACTGCCAGGACCCTGGTACCTCTCTTTGGCGTGCTTTTCACAATACATCACATCTCCAGCCCAAAAGTGACCTCTCATCCGAAGGTTGAGACCACAGTCTGTGCAAGTGTAGCACTCTGGGTGGCGGTAGTGGTCATCGGTGATGCGCACTGCCTGTGTGCTGTGGACAGATGAGAGCAGTGAGACATCAGCCAAACAAGTGGATAACAAGGTCAAAAGGTTTTCTCCATTTGCAAAACAAATCAGATGGCGAGTTGCAAAGATCAACACAGTGAGAAAAAAAAGAGAAGTGTTTATAAGAGAAAAGTGTAAAGTCACTGGAAAGATTTTTGAACTCGTCTTGTAATATATTAGTGGTGCAATGGTGCGTGATCCGAAGATTTAAATGGGACTTGCTGGGATAATTATTATACAACAAAACTGTGTTTTTTACGCGCATCAAAGATCTCTGGAAAAAATCTGTACAGATTTTGATTGAGCAAGGTTGAGGTTATATAAACCTGACATGGACACCTCAGATGTCAATGTCCCACTTATACCATGGTCACTTATGAAAGAAAGGAATATTAAATCAATTATTAATACATTAATGTTGTTTTTAACGTCAAAATTGAAGTAGGTTTTTCTCAAGAAGCGGCTGAGTGGACTATCTAATAACTCGTTGTGACGCGTTGCCAGTGTTTTTAATCGGCAAAAACCTTTAACCCTTTAAAAAATAAATGGAAAGTTAAAATTTTCTTTTCTTTTTTCGCTGATCCAAAAATTTATCCGATCCATGACTCAAAACCGTGATTCGATCCGAACCGTGAATTTTTTGATCCATTGCACCTCTATAATATATATATATCTATACATATACATATATATATATATATTACACCAATATAGATCTTGTTAAGAAAAAAACTCACACTTAGATCAATTGCAAACAGTGTTTACTTGCCTTCCAAGCTTTTGGTCAAAGTGAGCAGAGGTTTTGTTTCTTAACATTTTATGTGCGTTTCTCTGGCACCTCAGTGGATAACTTTAAAAACCAATATAGATCTTAACTTACACAACACACAAATCATTAAGGTCACGTTGTACCTTAAAATGCATAATTTATTTTAATTTTTTGTCAATTTCCCAGTTGGTCCATTTATTGACTTTTTTCCCATGTTCTATGTCTTACAAACAATATTTCTTACATGTTCAAGCTTTACCTTTTGGTCTGTGCTTTACTCCATTTTGGAATGTGAATTATACTTGCGTTTTTTATTTGAAGCAGTTCTAAATTGGTTGCATATTTTAAAAGGATAAACTAATAAATGACTCAACCACACACACAAATACACATATTTAACATCATCCTCTGCGCACGTTGACCCTACTCATTTTTTCTTTTTTCAAAACATTCCATCATATGCTTCACACTTCACACGTCTGTGTTGTCCCACTAATGTGACACCAAGTGACTGAAGACTTACACAATGCTGACACCGCACTTCTCACAGGTGTGGTATTTGCTGACTCCTCCCACTGATGTGTTTGGTTTCGGGGCACTGGGTGAAAGCTTTCCTGGAAACCGCAATGCTGCCTCTGGAGACGCACATACGCATACACAGAAACACAGATGCTTATGGGGGTGGTCTAACACTGTTCATCACATCAACATGGATCATCTTGACTGCTTTGAGTGTGTCGAGCTTGTTGCAATCCCTCAGCTCATTTCCTACAAATGCTTGCTCTATTATATATTAAAATCACTCATATATGTAAAGCGAACAATCAATTGTTCCATCAGTTGTTCATATTTTAGTTTTAAATGTTTTAAATTGTTTTAAAGGACAACGTGCAGCTTTAACCAATTACAGTATATGAAACTGACAGATTCAATTGATCATATTCATTTGCAATAGGGAATAATATACCTTTCTCATCAGCCTCCAGGACCTCTTGTAGCATTTTAAATGTGTTAGACTGACGAGGTGCTGTGCGGTATTCCTTGTTCTCCTGGATCATCTTGTACACCTCTGAGTCCTTGTCAAACCTCTGCATGGCAAAGTCAGAACCGGAACTGCTACAAAGAAATCATAACATATTGCAGATTATTACATTTATACTAGACTGCACACCAGAGGAAGGAGACAAAACAGTCTCAAAAGACAGCTTATGCTCCACAGGATCCCATTGCCATAATTTGGCAGTCTCAAGACAAAAACAAAAATGGTTTGCAGTTGAAGCTTTAAAATAGGACAAATAGGGGTGTCTGTGTCCTTTAGCAACCATAACTGTAAAAAGAAAGTGGACTTCAACTTGTGAGAACTAAAAACTATGCACATTGTGGCCATTACTATGCAGAAAAGGAAAGCAAAATGGGCATAAAAGAAGCAAAAGCTTCCACTGACAGACACTGTCATCTAATTAGAACAATGGCTTAGTTTTTATAAACAAAAAAATTATTGCATTCTAATATAGGCTGTCAAGTGCTGCTGTACTAAAATAGTGACATAACTTGGCATCTTAGGGTGCTGCCATCATTGAACCAGTTTTCCAGGTACATGCGAGTCAGAGCAGGTGTAGTTTCATGCGTTCCACCTGTCAGGCAGCTTGTTTAACAGAATCAGTCATCTGACTGGCTGAGCAGGACCGGCAGCGGCAGTCTGATACACCCTTAGTGTAACCAGCGCTACCACAGATTGTTCATCCCCACTGCAGTTGGACAGTACAACTGCACTCTTTAGTTGTACTCATCTTTATTCCACTCCACAGATGGGTCTGAGCAACAGCCTTTGACACACACCTCCAACTCAATGTTTGCAATCTATATAGCCCTTTTATCCTCATCTTTTTCTTTTGTATATTGTATTTGTACATAGTATTTGATTTCCTATTCCTTCCTAAATTAATTTGTTCTTTGGTTTCTGATTTAATGTAATTTTTTTTCCTTTGCACTTCTTAATGTTCTTCATCAGCTATTACCAGTGAATTTCCCTGCTGTGGGATCAATAAAGTTAATCCTATCTAACCCCTAACGGACTACCACACTTGTTGACACCCATATTAAGAAAAAAAACAAAACACCCAGAACGTTGCTTCTTAATGCATGCATGCATACACACACACAGGCTCCAACATGAAATCATCACTGTGGAGTAGAAAAGTATTATGATTATCCATTTAGACACACACACACACATATACATATACATATATATATATATATATATATATATATATATATATATATATATATGTGTATGTTTGGTAATCCACAATCCATGTTTCATACCATCCTGCATGTGTCGATGGTATCTATGGGCCACTGACATTTACTCGTTTGTCTAAAAAGTTTGTGAAAGTGGTGTAAAACTGATGTCAGAAGACAGCCTTAGCCAGCAATGAACATTTCACTAGTCGACGATGAACCAAAAAAAAAAATTCATTGTTCTTAGTGATTGTTCAGACTGTCCTTTGTACACAAATTTAACACACTGCAGCTGGTCCTAAACATCTAATGTTTGGTAGATAGAAATACATCAGGAGTCTTTGAGTCTTCAAGTTTCAAAAAGCTTCATGTATGCATTTCTGTGTGTGTATTGATCTTAACTGCATTTCAGATGTTTTTCACTCCACAGAATGGCTTCAAAAGGACATGACAGACAACTATGCGAACATTAGAGATGCTAAGGGCTTTTACTCTGCATCAATGAGAACAGTTAAAATTGAAAACAGACCTCTGAACAACAAGCCCCAATTTTTTCTCATGGTCTGCTCCACCCTCAGCTATCCACTTCCCTTTTCACTCGCAACCTTCTCTGATATGCAATCAAGAAAAAAAAAAGTTGTGGTCAAATGAGAATAATACAACAGGACAAAGGGCGAGAGACAATGGTATAGAGCTAAAGTAGTCGAGTGCAAGGACGTACAGTGAAAATGTACGACAACTTCAAAGTATCACAACTTTAGATTTGCTACCCAAAAGCTCATAGGAGTTACATTTTTGAATGTTCTCATACTTACAGCATTTAGCTGTACACACCATCGACAGCAGAGACTAATGTGTTGCTGGCTTCCATACCCACACTGGGCAAAGGGCAGCAATGATAACAACCAAGTCAAAGCAGAGACTCAGTGTGCATGTAGTCAAAACACATTCTAGATCACAAAGATAATTCCAGCCACATTTTTTAACCTGATTTCCTGGCAGTAAACAATTAAACAAAACATCTGGACAGGAAACTTGTCTAATTACAACACAATGACAGGACTCACCTCAAAAGAGAGAAAAGGGAACAAAGCAAAGTGAGTGCAACTCCAGAAGCAGGCCTTTAATTTCTGATTCTGCTAAGCAACTTGGTATATGTAAGAGCAGAAACAATATTAGCACGCACAAAAATGCAGAACACACATCTCTATCTAAACCAGACGAGACAGAAAAACAAGAATCTGAGTGAAAGGTGTGCCCCTGGGCTGAAAAGCATTGGCCATGTGGTATGAAGGGGTGGGCAAATGGGTGTCACTAGTTCTGTGATTGGCTGGAGACAAGCAGGGAGAGGCTTATTCTGCAGGCTGGGGGCTCCAGACTGAGGGCCGATCAGGGGTAGAAGTCTGGGGTTTTTTTGTTTTTGTTTTTTTAAAGAAAGGAATATAGGGTTTTTGGATAGAACTACAGCTGCTGACACGTCACATCTCTATCCATAGTTACCCAGGAGGAAACTGGGGCCAAAATCAACCATCTTTCACTGTGAAAACACAGACACCAGTTTCTCCAGCAAAGTGTGTAGACACAAAGGACTGTAAAGGGGATGGAGGGAAAAGTTTTCATTTCTGCTGAGACAAATGACTTTCTGAACAATGCGCCGAAGGTAGCACCTGCACACTGGATAATGAGTCAAACTAAAGCTGCATCACCTCAGACAGGACAAGGCAGAACAGGCTAACTGTAGTTGCTGAGAGCGACAGTGTTACAAAGGCAGTTGCACATACAAACATCTCTAAGGACAAAGAGTCACAACACTAATTGCACTGCATCAAAGAACATTAGTGAGTATCCTGTGTTGTAGTGCAGGGGTACTGCTGCAAACTGCTCAGTATTTACTGAATATGTAAAAAGAGAATCATGTTAGAAATCCATTTTTTTTCTCTTAAGGATGATTAATAAATTATGTGTAGTAAGTGTGAGGCAGTATCTCCATACTATTCTGTCACTTTTCCATGTAAGTTATTGTGTTCTTAAAAATCCACAAGAAAAAGTAGATTAACTAATTTTTTTTTTTTTTTTTAAATCTCACTTTTTGAATTAAGGCATAGGCCTTCACGTATCAGCCCTATTGTGTAGTAAACTGTACACTGGCCTGAAATCTATGTTTGCACAGTAACTATACAGGCCTGTAGGTGGCACTGAACAGTTGCTTGTACTTTGTATACTCACTTGTTATGATGTAACAATAAAGAAATCACTTATGCAAGATGAAAATAGTACAATATATGCTTACAATTCCATATTCATACATTCAATATGGTATAAAAGCAGTTGTTCACCTCCGTCGGGGGGACATGGGAGCATCGCGGTCTAACGGACTGTGTGGTGAATAGCGTCCTGGTGGAGTCGGGGTCCTGCTGGACACAGAGTTCTGTCGGAAATCTGAAGAAGAGAACTCCTAGCAGGAAAAAGAAAGAAACAATGAATGCAGGAGAGTTAATATACATAAAAGTAAACAACCTGCATCAGCTTAAACCAGACCTACAGTCCACAGAACTATTGAGACTATCCAAGTGCTCACACCATGATGTAATTTCACCAAAAGTAAAAGAAAAGAAAAAAGGTTGTTCAGTTCAGAGGCAGAAATTCACTATGTTTGTGAGTTATTGCTCCTTCATGCATTGCTTGGGTCCAGAACAAATGGGAAGTTCAAAATCTAAGACGACTACAACCATGACAGCATGGGAAAGAGTCAAGGATGTCCAGTCCAGATCAAAACAGGAGAGATTCAACAGTAGCTCAAATGAGCACCAGGTGCAAAAACATCACCTAGAGAACAGTACAGATCATTTTTTACCTCCTTCATTTGGCTGAAACCTGGAGAGGTTCATTCTGTTTCATGAAGCACTTAAATGTCCTTGTTGGTAAATGATGCCGAGTTTCTACTGTGCCACATCCAAAATTTGCAACTTTCTGCTGTTCAGTCTCAGGCACATCAAAATCTTTATTTTTAACATAGCCTGCCTTTTATAAATGGGAGCTCTGCTTCCCTCCCTAAAAAGTGAGAAGATCAATTCTGTAGCAACATACTTTTTATGCTTGTTTAATTAGTAAAACAGAGGCTGAATGTAGGTTACAGATTGTGTAAAAATCCTAATTATGCATGGCGGTCAAACAGTGTCCCGTGTCATGAGAGGGGAAGCACTTGTACATTCAGCCAAAAATGAACACTTACAGAAACAACACTGCTAGTCAGGTAGGAAAGTCAAGACTCCTGACAGAAGAGGGCGCTACATACCAACTGAACACAATAAGCTAAACAAAGGTCTCAGCAGATGTGCCAGTGATTGCAGCTATTAACAGAAACCAAAATCAGGAGCCCATAATTAGTGCATAACAAGTGCATGGGTTGACTTATTTAACCCAATCTGTATAAACAAGAGCTTTGGAGAGCCACTTGTGAAAATGACCACAGAAAATGTTCATGAGCATCTAGAATACCAGGACCAATTCTGCACAGCTCATATATCAACCCAGACACTTTTACTGTCAGGAATTCCACTTCTACAACACTGTCTGCTATCTAACCACATCCACCTGCAACACTGACCACTTATCACAAAACCCATACTGCACACCACAATGACGAACAAGCAAGATGATTTAGTGTGTTTACAATATGAGCACATCTCCAAACAACAGCTAAAGGTTTACTGGACAAACAAATTCATTACTTCACTCTAGTGCCGTCTTC
>JBAMYA010082900.1:0-21490 GCA_037176975.1 Arrhamphus sclerolepis | reverse complement strand
AGTTTGACTTCCCCTTTTAGGCTTTAAGTGAAAGGAACCTCCAGGTTAAAGTGAAAGTCTAAAAAAAAAAAAAAAAAACCCCAAAGGTGCCCCCCCCCCCCCCCCCCCCCCTCTCTTCACTCTGCTCCAGCCATTCAGACCCATCAGAGTTCTTTTTGGTTGTGTGTTCAGGTTCGGCCAGGTCCGCCTACGCTGAGAGGAAGGCCGACCTGCTGGGCACCAGTTGCTTGGCCTACGGCCCCGAGTCCAGTTTCCACCAGGGTCACGTGTCGGCGTTCGTTTCTCCCGCCATGAACCGCCGAGACACGCTGAGGGGCAGAAACGCTGGTCCTCACAGTCCAGGTACCACAGCCGCCAAAAACCCATCACAGATGTGTTCGTCCGGCTTTCTAGCAGTTAAAACAGAGAAACCAAAAAATCCCTCAGATTTCACTCACAGAACATAAATACGTACACATGATTATGTAAGAAGAGTTCGTCCGGCTGTGCTGACGTGTAGATGAAGGAACGTCTGGATTCGTTCTCCAGGTTGGAACCTGAAGCCGGGAGGTCATCAGCAGCTGAGCAGCTCCATGTTTGATCTGACCAGCAGTCAGAGCGGCGCACAGGTGAGACCGCCCTCATCTGACCCGTGTTTACTGCTTGTTCAGCCCAGACTAAATATAGTTTTACGGTCCTCACCGTCCTCGGCAGCAGACTGGGACTCTGTAAACAATTCAAATACACGGAAATAAATGCAGCATGAAGCAGTAAAAACATAAAAACAAACAAATGAATTAATAAATACGTTTATCCAGGGAGTACTAAAACAGCTGTGCTTTACAAACAAAAAAAAGAGTATTTTAGTTTACTTTATTTTCAGAATGGGAAGATGGGTCTCTGTTTTAGACTGAGACTTAGGAGACATTTATGTGGCCTGAAAACCAGAACGTTAGGAAGGTTTAAAACTGGACTTTCAGGTCTTCAAGTCTGTTCAAACAGAAACGTATTTGTGAGCGCTGAAACCTCCCCAATCAGTCCGACTTCACCAGCTGCAGCTTTTCTGAAGAAAGAAGGCAGCTCAGCGTCGTGGACGACGTTGCGTTTAAGCCCCGACGTTTTCAGGGAACAAAGCGTGGCTAGGTGGAACTGTTTGTCAAACAAAGGCTGTGGTGAGGACAGCCGTCCAACTGAATGAACCCGCGTCACCAGCAGCCGATGCAGAGTCTCGCCCAGATCCTCAATAAATATTACAGCGTTTCATTCATGACTGGCGCTCGGAGAAACGTCTTCACGGACACGTCCAACCCTCACATGTCTCTGCGTCTGAAGCTGCTGAGACGTTCAGGTTCCAGTCGGCCTTTGTGTTTTCCCGTCTTTGCTGATGGACTCTAATCAGCTCCCAGCAGCACTTGTAAATGGAGCCCATAATGATAATAATGATAAAAATACATTTTATTTGTAGCGCCTTTCAGGTCACTCAAGGACACTTTACAAGATAAAAACACGATAAAGTAAATAAAACAACAAAAGAACACAACATTAAAACCACAGGAAATGAAAGTACAGTTAACCGTATGCTGACTGGAACAGATGAGTTTTGAGTCTGGATTTAAATTGAGGCAAAGAGTCAATAGTCCAGATGTCAGAGGACAGGGACTTCCAGAGTCCCCTCATGGTGCTGAGACGGGCAGAAGGGACAGAGAGGTGAAGGGATGATGGGGATGGTTCACTGGGTCTGCGTTTGACCGCAGGCCAGTTGCCCACCTGGGTTCTCTTACGTGAACGGCCCAAGAAGGGCCTCAAAAAGACATCCTGTTTGGACCCATGCTGTCATGCGGCAGAAGGAAAAGGACTCAGAGGAAGGACTCAGCACAGTGACAGAACCCCTGGTCCAGGGTAGGAACACAAAGTAGATATCCGAGCTGAGGTATCCCAAACCCAGTGGCGGGTCCAAAATACAAGCTGGGGTCAAGAATTACTGGAAGACAAAGAGTTTAGGCCAGAACGCCAGGGACAAGGGACAAAGGGAAGCTGCCTGTGGTGAGGCAATAAATAGACAATGAGACGCAGGTGGACAACATCAGGGTCTCCTGGAGTGAAGCTGTCAGAGCTGCACATGACACACGCGAGCAATTAACACGAAGAAAGAGGCTTTTGATCTTTGAGATTCTGGCAAAGCATCAGGCGAGGAAGTCAGCGTTGACCAGCACGCTGTGTCCACCCAAGCAGCTCTCTGATGCCTTTTTAAAAAGTTACAACTTTAATCCAAAAGATCTTTTGGTGAAAATCGGGATTTTATGAGAAATTTGAAACTTTTAGGCATTAAATTGTGATTTTAGAGCATAAAGTCATAATTTTATGCCAAAAAGTGGCAAGTGGAAATTTGTGATTTTTAAGACAAGTTGTTGCAAGTATTGGAAATAAAGCTGCGGTTTGCAATTTAAAGTTATAATTTTACGTTAAAAATCCCTACAACTCTTAAAAATGTGAGATTTTTATTTTGTACAACAAAGAGTTTCAATGTTGTGAAATTTTGTTAATCTTGAATCTAAAATCTTGATTTTAGGACACAAAGTTGCTTTTATACAAATTACACAGATTTGAAACCCAAAATCTTAATTTTAAGTCAAGAAATTGCAATTTTGTGAAATTCAGAATTTTTTACCAAAAAAAGTGATTTCAAGACATTTGACATTTTGTTATTTAAAATTTGCAACCAATCAATAATTCAAAAGATCTGATGGGTGTCTTAATCATTTTTTAGATTAGATTAGATTAAAAACAAGCGTCAGTGTGATTTTAGTGCGTGTTCCCTTTTCTCTTGACTCTGTGGTGATGAATTGTGGGTAGTGACCGAAGAAGGAGGTTGTCTGGTTTCGATGTCCCCTGAACACATCGCTGGGACGGTGTCTCAGGCGGGTCTAACTGGGACAGACCCCAGTACAGACCCAGGAGGACTCCCGAGCAGGTGGGATTACATCTCCGGGCTGCAGAGAGGGAGGTCTTGGCCGCCCGACTTTACATGTTTCTTCCCCCGTGCTTTCGTTTAAATCATAGTTGACGGATTAATGGAGGGATTCGCCCCAACTGGGAACCAGTGGGGCCCATTTTGAGCCCGACATGAAATCCATGTTACTTTTTCAGCTGGTTCACGTGTCAGACGTTCGCCACACGCAGCAAAGCTCCTACAAAATAAACTGTATCAGTGTTTGTGTTCTGTCTGACTTTGTGCTTGGACCTTCTTGACCTCCTGACCGTGTTTGTTCGTCTCCAGCGCTTTGACTCCACGTCCAGCACCTTGAGCAGCGCGTCCTCCATGATGAGCTCCATGGAGAGCAGCTTGGGTAACTATGAGCCCCTTTTTCTCATCTCGCCGCCCTGTCATGTGACGCTGTCATGTGATGTACAGAAGCTCGATACGTGAACACAAACAGGAAGTTAAATCTTTGATTAGAGACTAAACTTCCCTCTGCATCCTGATGTTTTCATGCTGCCCTTCTCTCAATCCCAGAATCCATCACTTTGTCTGGGGATGAGCACGAGCTGGGGAAGGTGTGCGTCCGCCTGAGCTACCAGGAGGAGCTGGAGCAGGTGTGGATAACCCTGGTCCAGGTAAGGTTACATGTGGACGGGGGGGTGGGGCTGCGGGGACACAAAGCTCAGTTGTGCTCTCCTGCAGCATTTCTCAAAGGGCCCCTGTGTGTGGAGAATAAAGGTCTCTGTTAGCGGCCCTCAATGCTCTGTTAACTCTGGCGTGGACGCTCACAGA
Source organism: Arrhamphus sclerolepis (assembly GCA_037176975.1). Lineage (NCBI taxonomy): Eukaryota > Metazoa > Chordata > Actinopteri > Beloniformes > Hemiramphidae > Arrhamphus > Arrhamphus sclerolepis. The sequence continues at coordinate 17,739 of JBAMYA010082900.1, read as the reverse complement.
GGGGACGGTTGTTTTCAAGGACCAGGTCCTGATCGATGCTAAAGCAGAGTGTACGTGGGCAGTGAGCGTGGACTTCTGCAGGGCCAGGGGCCAAAAACTGAAAGAGGGCCACCTCTGTCCCACCATCGACACTTTAGACTGCCCAGAATCGCTTCCATTCTTTCAGTGTAACTGTTTTCTTCTCGTTTTCAGTGCTCAGACCTCAACCTGCACTCAGATGGAGCTGAAGATCTTCAGATTGGTTTCAAAGCGATTATCACCATCCCCAAACCCGTCCAGTTCAAGACCTCAGTCAAAGAGTACAGTCAGGTATTAAGGTTGCGTAACCTGCTTGATGCCACCTCAGTGCCTTTGAGAATCCACCGTAACGCCTCATCTTTCTGCGTGTAGGACGTGTCCTTCATGGAGACCTTCGTGTTCGCGCTGCGTCTCCAGCAGCTGCGTTGCAGCGCCTTAGTTCTGCGGCTGCAGACTCACAACCCGAAGAAGCGAACGGTGGCGGAGTGCGTCCTCTCTCTGCGGCAGCTCGGCCCTCAGGAGTCGGAGCGCTGGCTCCACCTCAACCCTCCGTTCAAGTCCTCCGTAATATTTTAGAGTTTATATCTTATGGTTCTACTTTTTATGTCCTATTTCGCTTCCATAATATTGTCTGTTGCCAAATGACTCAAATGGTAGAAAACCTTAATTTGGTTTAGCTGTAAAAGCCTTTTTGAGACGCTACGTTTCACAGTTTTTATTTTTTTAAATATAGTTTATGTAACTTCAGTTCCAGTCGTTTAGAGACCAGAGCGGCTGGACATGCAGACAGAAAATGTAGTGTTTTTTTATTTTTAAACAAAAAAAACTTTTATAGAATTTCTTACTGTTTGAACCTGTGATATTTAATGTTTTTGTATCAACTTTATTTAATTTGTCCATAATTCTCAGCAGCGCCTCCCTCTAATGCCTGAAAAATATTACAGCTGGGCATGAACTAAATAAATAAATGAATAAATAAATAAATACTGCATTCACCATGTGAATGTAATTTGGTTCCAGATATTAACTTTACCTTTTTTACATTTTCAAGTGCTTTTTGCGCACTGAAATTAAAAACAACTCAATTTTTTTCTTTAAAAATTCTACATTATAATATTTTTTATCATCATGGACATATTGACTACTTTTTTTTTTTAATCTTTAGTTCTAAACTAAGAGTTTCAATTAAATTCATATTATTTAACAATTATTTTTACTGTGGGAGGTGAAAAGGTCACAGCTTGCACCACTTTGTGTTGTATTTCATAAACCTGTGCGGCGACCAAACAAATCCAGTTATTCGATCATTTCCACACGTGTTTGAATTTTAGTATTTTCAGTTAAATTGATTTAAATGCTGTCTGTGGGAACACATCTTTTCCCGGGACGTTGGTGAATTTTTCAGCAAGAAGATGCATTCTGCAGATGCAGCAAAAGAAAAGTCATGGCTGAAAAGGAAAAGGTCACGGGAGCGTCCCTGACCTGTCCCCAGTAGAGAGTGTGCGTGGAGCGTTTCCAAAAGGAAAAATGCAAAGTTTATAGGTTTTCACCTGGTCTGGAAGGAAATATGCCAGACTTTTACAACGTATTGTCCAGCGTTTCCTCTGCTGGCTTCTGTCTTTTACCACCGCTTTGCATAAGCAAAGTAAATAAGCAGAAGGAACTGACTGTACCTCATAAAACTGTCCTCAAGCTTCGCCGTAACCCGACGACGCACTGTTTTCTTGGCCTGAAGTCGCTCAGGCGCAATGTGTTGCATAATCAAGGACAAAGGAGAAAGAGGGTTTATGTTAGAGGGGAAACTGGCAAACGAGCTTCATTGGAGAGAAGAAAGCAGAGAGCGAACTCTGTAAATGGAGGAGCAGAAAGTAGGTCAAACCTCAGACCACTGCTGCGACAGAGTGCTTTTCTTGATAAATGGATGCATGTCTGGCCAGCGACTGTAAAACCTGAGACGCTCTCGTACTTCGGGGATCAGATGGTGAATCATCATTGGGTTCTCAGAAGAATAATTTGATTGGGTCAGCGAGTATCCGTTTGATGGACACAAAAGACCAAAGATTGGCCAAATCACTGTCGCACAGAGGAAGCTTTTAGGGGCCAGGACAGCTGCGTCAAACAAAATGGGGGTTTTATTTCTGTAAAAAATGGCAAAACATGTGAGAGAGTCTCAAAACAGCATTACTCATGGATCAAACTCGAGGCCCGGGGGCCAAATCCGGGCCACCTCTTCATCGTCTCTGGCCCCTGAAAGCGTGCAAAGACGCTCATGAACGTTTCTGAGGAAACTGCTCGTTTGGTTCAATACTGAAGTAAAGATGTGGAACATGAGGAGAGGAGAGCTGCTGGTTGATGTCAAAACGTCAGGATTTAAATGTTTGCAAAAGATTTTAGAATTAAAAAAAAAAGTTGCTCAAAATTCACGTTTTTTGTTAAAATTGTGATTTTAGGCCAAAAGTGCTTAAAAATGTTTAAATGTTACAACTTTTTGACCGTTGCATGTCAAAATGTTGCAAAAAGTTATTTTCCAGCGGGAAAAAAAAAAAATCATAATTTTACATTAGAAAGTTAAAATTATTATTATTATTAACGTTTGTGACTGGATGATAAAGTCTTGATCTTTCAAAATGTGCAACTAATAAAATTAGTTTATTTAATTTAATTATTTATTTTGGCAAAAAAAAAAGTCAATATTCTTTGAGATTTTACAAGAAAATAATTGTGATTTTTGCTGCAAACGATTTTATGACAAAAATACACTTTTTTATAGAAAAAAGATATTGCAAAATTCAACATTTTACTTTAAAAAAGTTTTTTCTTTTTACAAAAGTCTTTTTTTATTGTATTTGTGATGATACAAGAAAAATTGGTGATTTTATTTCAAAAAGCCCCAATTTTATTTAAAACTTGCAATTTTTTAGTCCAGGAACTCGCAGCTGGTTGAGAAGAGTAATTGGGTCTTTAACGGTAACCATGGTGACGATGGTGATGGAAATGAATATCCTCTTCCAGGTGTGCCACTCTGAGCTGCATCTCAGCACCTGCTTCCAGCCGGTCAATGGACGCATCCAGCTCCAAGTCCTCGCCGCCCAGAACCTCCCTCCATCCTCGTCGCCGCTCTCCCAAGGTCAGTATGTCTGTTTTTGAGCGTCTGAGCGTCGGGGGGGAGGCTCGTACTGGCTCTAACTGCTGTTAACGCCTCTCCTGAAGCGTTTTTCGTCAAAGCGGAGATGCAGCAGTTGGGGCAGGGGGCCATTCAGAAGAAGACTCGTGCACTGAAGGCGTTGGGGGGCCAGTGTCAGTGGGCGGAGACACTCCACTTCCACCTGGCCTCCTTAGACCACGCCTGCTCGCTGTCAGTCAAGCTTTACAGCCGCAGCTCTGTCAGAAGGAAACAGTGTCTGGGACAGGTACGTTTTCTTTTTTATTGTCATATGTGCTAATCTTATCTAAATGAATGAAGAGTATGATTTTACTCAACGTTCTCCAGCAAACCTATTGAGGAGTTAAGGCTCATGAAATGACCAAAGCTGTCATGGAAATGTGGATGTTTTTGAGTTGTTTTCTTTTTAAATTCACCCATATCAGCCTAAAAGTACAAGCAAAGATCATTTTTTATTGACTTGGTCGTATAAAACTGTTTTTATTCCTGACCAAACACAAGCTGAAGTTCCAGCAGAGACTGTGAGGTCATCAGGTAGAGTTGTGCATCATCTGCATAGCAGTGATGTGAGCAGCTGTGGCCCAGAGACGTGGTCTGTATCAGTGGCCCCCAACCTTTTTTGTGCCATAGACCGGTTTAATGTCAGACAATACTTTCACAGACCGATCTAAAGGTGTAGCAGCTAAAAACGGGGACGTATCACGTGATCTATGGTTTCGAGGCCTTGATGTGCATCAAGGCTGAGTCCTAGATGGATGTAATGGAGAGAATCTGGTCATTTTTCAAAATAAAACATAATTCAGACTCAGATAATAAATCAAACAGAAATAATGGAGGTTATTTATTCTTTTTGTATGGCCTGATACCAAATGGCCCATGAACCCCTACCAGTCTGGGGCCCGGAGGTAGGGGATCACTGGTCTATATGGCAAAGAGAAAGGGGTCCAAGCACCGAGCCTTGAGGCACCCCTGTGGAAAGATGGTGTTACGAAGTCATTTTCCTTCAAAGGAAGGCCCAGTAAGATTAGACCAGGACCAGGGAAGTCCTGAACCTGAGATGCCCGTGTCCATGCACATCTGGGATCCGAGGAGACCAGTTGTTTTAGTTTTGAGAGAGGAAAGTTGTCTGAAATAGGAGTCTGTGCACTGCAAAAACTGATTTCTAAGAAAGTAAAACTACAGCCTTGTTTCAAGAAAACTGTTTTTTGTTTTTGTGTTTTTGCTTAGTAAAAGACTATTTGAGTAGATTTAGGTCTGGACTGCAGGTTTTCCACTTCAGGACTCTTCTGCTTTGAATCCATGTCTTTGTCGTGGATTCAATCTTTCTGAAAGAAAACGACACAAGCCATTTTTCAGTTTGTGTATTCATGCCTGAAACATCATCAGCGTCTGAAATACCAAATACACAAGTCCAAACTTGGCTGACCTGGTAAAGGACTCTTGTCTGGATGTGTTGCTATAAAGCCTACATGTGCCTTTCAGCATTGATGTTTTCTTTGCAGATGTGTACGGGGACACTAATGCACCCCCACAGCACAAGTTTTCCCTCAGTCCGGTTTAGATAAACCCACTTTAAAATTCTGTCTTTAATGCAGTCCCACCTGAAGACCCGAAGATCACAGCTAATCACAGTATTTAGTTTTGTGTCCCATGCACACAGAGATTCCTCCAGATTTTCAGAATCTTTTGATGATGTTTCATGCTGAACCTTTTGTTCAGAAGTGTTGTCTTCCCTGCATGAAAGCCTGTCCTGCTGCCTTCTGTCCCCTGAGACGACGTGAGGGTCTGACCTGCTTCTCTCTGCTTGTGGCAGGTGCGGCTGAGCTTCGACAGCTCCGCCCCCGAGGCCGCGGAGCAGTGGAAGGACACGATGGCTCACCCGGAGAAAGTGGTGGCGGCGTGGCACAGGGTGAGCCCTTCCTAAACATCCTCCCCGAAGGACCACGGACGTTCCGCTGTCCTGCTGCAGGTCCAGCTGCACCTCGGCTGGTCACAGTCGTGCACGCCAAGCGAGTCAGCAATCACAGAACCGGACTATGAACTGTTGAAGGTGCTCTGGGAGTCCTGAGAGACAGTCCAGGTGTTCAGTGACCAGCTGTAAATGAGGGAGCGGGTGGATTGAACAAATGTAGACTGTGTGAAATAGTTTCCTTTCAAGCTGTCCAGCGTCGTGTTAAACTACAAACCTGTTAGCTGTAAAGTGCTGTAGCCGTTGGTGCGTCTCTGCTCTTCAATGAGATCTTTGTTCCTTTTTCAGTCTCGTGTAGGTTTACAAGTGAGGAAAGTTGAGCACAAATGGAAACAGAAACTGTGGTATTAGTCTGTAAATATTTTAATAGGCACCTTAAAGGATGTGACTGGAGATATTCAGCATTTTCCTTCCTGTTAACGAAGCTGAATCATGTCTGAGGGCATCAAAGCAGCACTGGGCAGCGTCACTTTCAGCAAACATTTGTTCTGTCGGTGACTTTTTAACCTGAAACCTGGAGCAGATTTTTTTTTTTTTGTGCATTTGAATTGTTTATTAAATCTTTAAAGAAATGTTCTGGAAAACCATTTCTAGCTATCTTTGTGTCTGTGTGTGTGTTATATTTGATCCGTAGCTCATTTACAGCAATCAAATGTTTTCATGAAATCTTTATTCCACCTGGACTAAAAATATTACTTGAGTGTTTCAGGAGGAAGTAGGGCAGCATTCTGGGTAATTTAGTTACTTTAGTGAGAAAAGATTATGAGAAAAAAATCCAGAATCCACATGTTGTATTCGCTTGAGATACAATAAATGTCTGAAGTTTGAGCTGTTTTAGATGATGACAAACTGCTCCTCTAAGGCTCTGCAGCGTATCTGCTGTCTTCTATATCGGGTTTAAAATATTCAATTGAGGCCACAAAATATTAACATGGGGCACAGTTTGAAGTTAGTTCCAGATGTCACGTGTGGAGCTCCAGACTGAGCGTGCAACATCACGTGTATTTAGTTTTGTTTAGTTTTTTTCTCTCCACCATTTATCAAAAGGCCGTTTAACGCTTTGCAATCTCGTCCTCCACATCTGGAGAGCGACTGTTGGAAACATTTGTTGATGGTAGAAAAAGTAATTTCCCATCAGCTGGAGTTTCAAAAGAACAAACGTCATTTCAAACAGACATCTTCTTCAATCATCAGAAAAGCGTTTTCAGCCATTTGGAATAAAAGAGTTTTTTTTGTTATCTGAAATGGGAATCCTCATCCCCGTTTCAGTCTAATAAAGCTTTTTACTGGCCGACGTGTTCTGTGTAACCAGCTGTGGACATGGACACGCAAACACACACCCAGCGAACAATAAGTCTGTGGACCAAGAAAACAGAGTCCGCGGAGTGTTTGCGTTCAAAGAGTGTGTGACCAGGACAACCGGGCGTCCCACGTGGGCCGACCTGCGTCAGAGCGCCTCATATCCTGGCGTGCCAAAACACTGTCGGCTCTATTTGTCAGAATCCATGTTTGATTTATGGTTAATGTTACACGGAGGGAATTCCAGGCACACCTTTACCTGTGACTCGGCTTCATGATGTGCTCTTGTCTCTGACTTACAAAATAAGAAAAAAACAGTGCTGGAGTGTGACGGAGGAGGATTTGTGGATTATTGTTTCCTCTGTGTGCTCACCAGATTCTTTTGGCTGCTTGCCTCTCGGAGCCGAGAGCTGCTTCCTGCTTTCTCATACCTCCAGGTCTGTGCAAGCAGGTTTCAGCAGCTGCGAGACAAAGACGATCATTTACAAGATCCTGGAAAAATGTCCACATACAAGACAGATGTTACATGACAAACGGGACCGTATGTTTTTTTTTTAAAGAGCAAAATAAAAGAGAGAAAACAGTGACTCCAAAAATGTCAACAGCGCCATTTTTAGAAAATTGGCCTGGACAGAAATGAAAACTAAAATAACTTCACCATAGTGACGTGTTAAACTGAGGTGTGTCCAATAATCAGCATCAGAGGTGTCTTCTGTCCTCTAGTCAGTCAGTCTCACTCTTTAAAGGATCACAGAATGCCGAGGGGGAGGGGGAGGGGGGAGCACGGGCTCAGGAGATCAGAAAGAAAACTTTACAAGACCATGTTCCAGATAAAGGTTATAAAAGCATCTCAGAGCAGCTGGATGTCCCTTAAACTACAGCTGGAAATATTATTCAGAAGGTTCAGGTAGCCAGACCACCAGACGACAATCAAACTGAAGAGACGGATCATACGAACGGTCACCAAAGAGCCCAGGACAACTTCTACAGAGGACAGGAGGATGAAATCTCAAGACTGTCATGGGATTCTGGAGTAAAATGTCCTGCACAGTATCAGAACACTTGGTCTCAGTCCAGATCAGAGGTCTTTCACCTGAAAACACCTGAGAATGGCTGAGAGGAAAACCCTGGACGATTCTGAAGAAGCTTTCTGTGACCCCCTGAACATCTGTGGAAGGACCAGAAACAGCTGGAGATGGCTGCTCATGAGGAATGGTCTAAAATACCTGTGGACAGGTGGACTAGCGTACCTGTGGACAGGTGGACCAGAATACCTGTGGACAGGTGGACTAGAATACCTGTGGACAGGTGGACTAGCATACCTGTGGACAGGTGGACTAGAATACCTGTGGACAGGTGGACTAGCGTACCTGTGGACAGGTGGACTAGCGTACCTGTGGACAGGTGGACTAGCGTACCTATGGACAGGTGGACTAGCATACTCTGCTTCCTCATGGAGCACTCAGATTAGGCGCCGCCTCACAACAACGATTTTCATTCCAGCCAACCAGAGTTCACGTTCCATCTCAGTGATCTTAAACATCTACCAAAATATAATTTGATCCTTTATTTTCTGTTTATTTCAGTGTGATAGCAGGGGAGGGTTGTTGAAGCTAAGTTAAGTTTACGGTTCTCAGTCACAGTCTGCAATTTCACCACAAAATTAAACTTTGAAATTTGCGATTTAAGTGCAAAAGTCTGAATTTTTTCAAATTTAAGAATTTTAGAATTTATTGGTTTTTTTTGTAATATTGCAAATTTTTTTCATTTTACAGAGAAATTAGCTTTTTTTTTTTTTTTTTTTTTTTTAAAAAAGGATTTTTTTAAAATTTGTGATCATACAAGAAAATTCATTATTTTCACGACCAAGTCCAGACATGAGCAGGAAATCTGCCAACATAGCTGGCTGAGGAAAGTTAATGGTCACCATGGTGATGAGCCCTGCTTTAGAGCAGCACCTGTTCCCACCCAGACAGGCCTCTTCCAGGGAAGACCTTCTTTATTTCAGCAAAACTATGTTAAACCACATATACTGCATCCATCACGTCAGCGTGGCTTCACAGCAGAAGAGTCCAGGTGCTAAACAGCCTACACAGGTGACATCACAGGGGTTTGTCCAGTTCTTCTTATACAGTCATTGTGCACTTCCCACTTTTGTAACCAGTCTCACACTGCGCGAACGCTCCAATACCATGATGTACTTCCTGTTTGACACCCTGCAATGCTATCCCCTGGTGTCACGGTGTCATTTTCTTAACAGTGCCACCTACTGTTTAGAATGGGGACTGCAGCGAGGCCACAACGCTTAAAGCTCTGGCATAAATGGTTTTGTCTCTGCGTTGACGTCAAAGCTTACGGTCACGACAGTCACATCAAGCACAAATCCGACTGACATTTATGCAACAAGCATAAATCCTGTTTCTTCCACCCACTGAGCCGAGCAGCTCTGTGCTCTCTTTCTCTTTTCCTTTTCCCTGCAGAGCTGCCTCCAGCTGTGTGGTTTTTAAGAGAAAGATCTTTTTTTCTTTTTGAATAACTCCTCATTAAGTACCAACAAACTCCTTTTCTATCTCTGCCTTTTGACCTTTGAGCAGTTCTTCTGACTGATTTGTCAAAGCAGGTTTTTATTTTTGTAGTTTCCTGGGTGGTGATCTTTTCCATCTTATCATCAAAGATTGAAGCGCCTCACGTTCAGTGACGGTAAGTGAAAACCTGTTGGGTCAGATAGTTGTTCTCACCCTCAGCTCAGGTATTTTTGAGCCGCAGAGCCACTGTCGCGGTCTACCTGTCTTTGGAAAGGGAAGTTTATGGCAACATGCCATTCACCCTCTCTGCTCCTGTCTCTCCAGACGGTGAATTTCAGATTAAGGGAAGCTCTTCCAGGTCTGTGTCACAAAATAATAACTTGACATAACAGTTTCTTTCCCCGTGTACTTCGAAACTACCCGGGGAAAGAAACTGCAGGTACATATGTTGACTTTTGAATCATGTTGTCTAAACTATGCATAATCTCAGCTTGAAACAGTGTTTACAAACGAAGCCAGATCATCAAAAACAAAAACAACAGGTTTCACTTGTAGCTGCTGTCAATCATTCCACCTCTGGGTCAAAGTACTCGTTACTTCCACGTTAATATTACAATGTCTGCATTTCCAGGCCTTTTATATGAGCTATCACTAGTGATCAGGTCCAATCTGGGGCATCCTGGTCAATGTTTCCTGGTCCACATGGTTGCCGTGGTAACCTATGCACACACAGCATGGAGGGTGGTGAACTGGCTTTGCTACTGAGACAAGCGGTTATGTGGAGTCGACATGAATATTTTCTACAAGTTATAACAAACCGTCAGGCGCCTCAGGAGGGGAAAGCAGAGCTCCACCAACACGGTACAGTGAGGGTGGGGAGCTGCTGGACAGTAGAAGGAATATTTCAAGGATCTTCTCAATCCCACCAACACGTCTTCCACGGAGGAAGCGGAGTCTGGGGACTCTGAGGTGGGGTCATCCATAACTGGGGCTGAGGTCACCTGAGGTGCTCCAGGAGTATGGGGTACGGGGTCCCTGTACAAGCGGAGCGAGACTCTGGTCCGCATTGCCGGTTGTAGGTCGGATTCTTTTCCGGTGAGCGTTGGACTCCACCAGGGCTGCCCTTTGCCACCGATTCTGTTCATAACTTTTATGGACAGAATTTCTAGGCGCAGCCGGGGGGTGGAGGGGTTCCAGTCTGGTGACCTCAGGATTTCATCTTTGCAGATTATGTGGTCCTCTTGGTTCCATTGGGCGGGGACCTCCAGCTCTCGCTGGAGCGGTTTGCAACCGAGTGTGAGGCAGTTGGGATGATAAACAGCACCTCCAAATCTGAAACCATGGTCCTACGTTGGAAAAGGGTTGAAAGCTCTCTCTGGGTTGAGGATGAGGTTCTGCCTCAGGTGGAGGAGTTTAGGTATCTTAGGGTCTTGTTCAGGGGTGGGGGGAGAATGGAGCGGGAGATTGACAGATGGAGCGGTGCAGCATCTGCAGTAACGCGGGCCCTGTACCGACCCGTTGCTCCTCCACATCAAGAGGAGCCAGTGGAGGTGGTACGGGCATCTGGTGAGGATGTCTCCTGGATGCCTCCCTCAAGAGGGGTTCTGGGCATGTCCAACCGGAGGCAGGCCCAGGACACGCTGGAGAGATCATGTCTCTCAACTGGTCTGGGAACGCCTCAGTATTCCGCTGGAAGAGCTGGAGGAGGTGGCTGGAGGTAGGGAGGACTGGGCTTCCCTGCTGAAGCTGCTGCTCACACGGTCCAACAGGATGGATGGATGGATGGATGGAAGGATGGATGGATGGATGGATGGATAGATATCACAAAGTGGCAGTCAGAGGTCGTTTCCTGCGTACGTTGGGGCACATGGCCCAGATAACTGACTGTAAATACTGGACAAACTGTCCGGTCACGTGACCCATAGATTTCCACCAGACCTCTTGTTTTGGTACCAACACTTGAAATGAGGATGTTTGGACAGATTTGATCGCAGTGAACTTTAAATAATACTAATTAAGCATAATTAATTCCTGTTAAATCGCTGACCTGCGGTAATGGGAGTAAAGGGGGCGTGTTCCAGTGGGGTTTCAATCCTGCCAGCTCCACCAGTGAACCACGTGGTTCCATGAAAGGAATCAATCAGAAAACCTTTAGATGACATCACAGTGGGGTTGTTCAGTTCTTCTAAGGTTTACGGGTCTGATCATGAGGATTATAAACAGTAAGAAAGATCAGATTCAGAAAGGATGAGCTGAAAATCTGATGTGGGTTAAACAGTTTCCGTCTGATGATGTGGTCTTTGGTTGTTCAGGCTGTCAACCAAAACATCCAGAAACAATCCGGACATGCTAAGTTACTGAAGTCTTCTCTTCATTCATGCCGTCCTCCAACAGTCTCTTTCCCAGGATGTCACATCCCACCTTTTTTTTTAATCCTCTTTCTTTTCTGACTGACAGGCTCGAGCTTTTGTTGAAAACCAGGAACCAGAAAACAGGAATGAAGATGAAACAACGTTCAGCAGAGGAACTACTACACAAGCAGGACCTTCAGGAACAATGCTCTTTTTTCTTCTTCTTGTACTTGCAACATCAGTTATGTGCACAGACTCTGGAGGACCCTCAAACCCGCTGTCCTCCTATTGGGTACAGCTGCTACAGAGTAGAGGGACGATGAAGGACCACCAGCTGCTGCTTCTTCATCAAAATTGGATTTCAAAAAAAGAAGAAAGAAAAGCAGCCTCCGGTCTGTGAGCAGGATGTTCCCTGGAGTTTAATTACCACAATCTGAATTCCTGACATATTAAAAGGGACAGAGATGTAAACCGCTGTGACGTGGAGTTGCCATGTGTCCACAAAACCTCAGCAGGAGCTGGAGCGCCCTCTTGTGATCGTGAGTAGGAATTACTTTTGTTTTGTTTTTTTCTAAGTGTGAGCGCATGGATGCCCTTAAAAAGTGTGAAGAAAGGAGTGTGTGTGGGTGTGTGAGTACTGTGACTCACTCGTCCTCCACATTTTAAACCCGGAGCAGGCAGGAACAGACAAATCCCACTGACAAGCATGGATGCAGGAGAGAAGAACGCCGTTCTGAGAGAGGGCTTCCTGGTGAAAAGAGTAAGACAGAAACAAACGCCTGTCACGTATAGACTTGATTGAGCTGATGTGTGTGTGGGTGTGTGTGTGTGTGTGTTTCTAATTGTGTTTCCACCTTTTGTTGACTTTTGATCACGCGTCCTCAGGGTCATGTCGTTCACAACTGGAAGGCTCGCTGGTTTGTGCTGACAGCAGATAAGCTGATTTACTACAAGTACGAAGGAGGTAAAAGAGACTCAAGCCAGCGAGGTAAAATCCTGCTGAAGGACTGCGTGATAACGTGTCCTTTCCTGGAGTATGAAAATCGGCCGGTGAGTGATTTCAGATGTTAAAAACAAAAAAAAGCAATAAAAGTTTTCTTTATGTGTGCTTCTAATCAGTAGAAAACCCCACTGAAGGTGTGGCTCCTGCATCAGATGCTCCACACCTTCAGGAGAACATTTACTGCCCCGGGTTAATGTTCTGCCCTGACCTGACCTTCACAACTTTTTCAGGACGTTTTTGGCTCTGAAAGCTTGTAAACCTTTTTGTTGTTATTAAATAGTTGGTGTTCAAGCTCCAGACTAAGTATGGGGTGGACCACTTCTTGGAGTGTTGCTCCAGAGAGGAGAGAGATGAGTGGGCTGCTGACATCACAGCTGCGGTCATAAAGCTGCAGGCCGCTGGTGACGCAAAGGCGACCGAAGAGAAAGATGCAGATGAATCCAAGCTGCACCACATCGACCTGACGTAACGCTTCATCCTGAGACTCTTTCCTTCCCCGCTCTCATTTGTTTTATTTCATTTTATTTTTCCTCCGTTCCAGCAAAGTGCTGGACTCCATGTACGACGTCCACAGCGGCATCAAGCTGAGCAACCACGTGGAGCAGGGCAGCACTTACAGCAACTGTTTTTCAGGTGAACCGTCGCCGCCTCTTCCCACAGTTACGCTTTCAGATCTGCTTGTTACGGGTTTAACATGAGAACGAGGCCCCGGAAACATTTCTTCATCAGTCTGGGAAGACGTATGAAGCAATTTCCAATCAATTAGGAGTCCATCGTTTTATAGTGACAAAGATTATTCACAAGTGGGGAAAAGACCTGGAGACGGTTTCCAGTCTCTGAATGTAAAAAATCACAGCTGTACGTTTAGTAGGAGACTAAAGAATGATTTTTGTTTTTTGTGAATTTTTGCCATAAATCTCAGATTTCAAAAATTTTGAGCCTCTGGTGATCAGTCGAGCACCTCGCGTTTGCTGAGTCGACCAAAAACTCTTCCAAACACGACGAACCTGACAGCTGTCAGTCAAGTTCGTCAAATGATGACCTGGACTGATTAGTCAGCTTTATTACTTAAGGTACATTTATTTGATGATCACTCCTGTAGAGTTGTCGTGGATGTTAAATGTAACCATAGATGAAAAAAAGAGAGATTTTTGTACCAGGCTTCAAATATGTTTAATTCTGTTGCAAAGTTGGCACTTTTGCCATGCTCTGTTTTGGAGCCAGCACCTAGTGGTCAGTGGAGGAAATGCAGCAAACATCCTTCCTGGATGATCTCTTACCTGAAAGTGAGGTGGTTGCTGATTGGTTGGAACCTTAACATGCCTCTACCTCTGTTGAATACGAGGTAAAGATCTGGTTTTCACCGTCACGTCCTGGTTTTCCAGAAGCCTGAATGTGTGTCTCTGCGTGATGTTCCTGCAGGTTCGGCGGTGGTGGACTGGTTGGTGTTCATGCAGTTTGCTCTGACCCGCGTGGAGGCCATGACGCTGGCTTCGGCTCTTCTGGAGATGGGATGTCTGCGGACCGTGGGCCTGAAGAGCGTGGAGGCCTTCAGGACCGCCGGCCTCAGCGAGCAGTTCATGGACGACTCCACCGCGCTGTACAGTTTTGTACGTCGACTTTCAGCGTTTTTTCTGTCCCCCTCCATGCTCGATTTTTCCCTCATCAACACGCTCGCGTTTGTCTCTGACAGTCTGAGAGTTTGAAAAAGAAAAGCAGCGTGAAGGCAGAGACGTCGCTGTCTGCAGTGGAGCTGAGTGGGAAGGTGATAAAGAGAGGATACCTGCTGAAGCAGGTAAAGCATCAAACAGCAACATTTTCATTTAATGGGCTCTACTGGCTCTACTGGCTGCTTAAAAGTAACAAATGGCTTGTTGGCTAATCAATAATCATTAATCAGGGACACAGAAGGAAAAACTGGAAGGTGCGACTGTTCGTGCTGCGTTCAGAGCCGGACTTCCTTCACTATTACGACCCCACCAAGGTGAGTGTTTCATCCTGGGCCGCATCGTCACCATGGTTACCGGTAAAGGTTGTGTCATCACATTTCCCGCCAGTTTCTGGACTTGAATCTTTTTATCATCAAAGACTTTTTTGTTTTGTAAAATTGAAGCTTTTGTATCAAAATCACATGTTTTTTTCATATAACTGCAAATTTTAAATAAAAAACTTTTTCATAAATGACAAATTTTGTTATGAAATGGAAAATTTCGCAACATAGCTATAGGCTATGTGTGTGTGTGTGTATATATATATATATATATATATATATATATTGAATTTTGACAAATTGAGACTTTTGTACTAAAATCACATTTTTCTTGTCAGATTAATTTTTTTTGTATAAAAGATAATTTTGTTGTAAAATTGCATTTTTTTTCAAGATTAGGACTTTTTTTTAACAACTCAATTTTTTTTATTGTACAATCACAATGTCACAAAAAATGGACTTTTAACTTAAAATGACTTTTTACAATATTTTGACATTAAAACAAACAAATTTTGTTTTTAAATGGTGAATTTCTCAAATTTTACAAAAAGCATAACCTTGTCATAAAATTGAGACTTTTGGACTAAAAGAAATTGTAACATCAAGACTTTTTATCGTACAGTCACAAATGTCTTTGTTGCCACATTTTGACATAAAATTATTTTAGAATAAATTTTTTTTTTTAGATTAAATTTTGTGTAGTTTCAACTTTTTCCCACATTTTTTATATTTTTTTTATTTTTAAAAAAGGTTAATTTTGTAATAATCATGAATTTGATTCTTTTTCAAACGTTTGTTAAATGGTGACTTTCAGACATAAGCCCGCTGCATTCGTATAGTGGTTCAGAGGGAGAGCCATGCTAACTCTGCTGTTTAAAAGTAAACACAAATGTCGAAGCAGACTTGGCTCCAGCCCAGACCGTCAGCTGATTCGTTCTCCTCTCCCTCAAGCGATGACTCTGAAGCTGCGTTCAGTCACTATCAGCTCATAACTGTCAGAAATTCCTCCTCACGTCTGACTAAGCTCCTTCCGGTCTTGTGTCTCTCGTCAGGATGACATCAGACCCGTCGGCGGCTTCTCCCTGCGAGGGTGTCTGGTGTCTTCTCTGGACGATAATGGCGTTCCCACAGGTGAGTCAGCGCCGGCTCCAGTAAAACCCTGGAAAAAGTCTCTGATGTGTCATCTTTACAGCCAGTCAATAACAAGATGATGTGTGCGTTACTGTACACTGGGAGTTGTGGTTTGTCAACTGCAGCAAATATAAATTATGACTCTGCCTCCTTCTGAGATGTGTGTCTGTTAAATTGCTATTTTTTATTTTATTTGGAAGACTCGTGACACATGAAAACATGTCGCAGCTTTTTTTCTTTCAGTGTTTTTATGTTTTTATCTGTCAGACCATCACAAACAGGCGAAAAACCTTAAAGTTCACCCCGTCATGCACGTACCAGGACAATGAAGTAAAGTCAAATAAACACATCACATGGACAGCAACAGGGCCGGTTCTGACCTAATCTGGGCCCAGGTGCAACATCGCGGAAAGCCCCCCCCAAATTAAATTGGCTGTAACACATGCAGTTACGGTGGGCATTAAGCATAAGCATAAACAGTATGACACAACCAGTACACAACCATTCACAATCATGACACAACTGAAACAACAAGTCTGTAGCCACGGCGGGCTGCTTTATAAAAAAGATAAACATTGTCCTGCCTTACAGCTGTATGCGTCGTGTCCTGGCTGCTGCAAATCTCGTTTGGCATTTTCTGCCTTTTGTTTTGTATTTTCTAATCAGCATTTAATATCTTTCCGTTTTTGAAAACCAGATTTGTGTCCCGCCATTTTGCTGTGCAACCAACAAACTAACTCGTCCCACGTCTCCAGCCCGGGCAGATTCGTGGGAAAGTGCAAAAATTGATACATTTTTACAAACAACCAAAAAACAGCCATATATGGTTGCAGCGTCCAGGCGCTCTTTGAGCTCAGAGACACAGAGACAGCAAGCGCTGATTCAGGAACAGAGAGAACTCTTTATTCTATTTCATTTTTATTTTTTGGGGCCCTCTCTACACCAGTCCCGGGTGCAAATGCTACTGTTGCTACCCCTCCAGAACCGGCCCTGGACAGCAACACATGACAAAAAAAATAAAAATAATAAAAGAAATACACTTTCAGATGAACGCCAACGCTTGACATTAAACTGTGTCTTTATTTACAAAAACTGGGCAAGAATTCAGGGAGTTTGTGGCAACTCAGACTGTAAAGTTCCCGGTTCTTCTCCACTTTGCTCTCTCGGGTCTAAAGGACGCTGTTTCAGACGTTCTGTGGTTTGTTTAGATGCACCTTTACTGCTCCAGGTAGCATTTAAACATGAGCCCCCACCTGAGCTAAACAATGGCAGCAAAATGGGTCCCAGGTGGGCGTGTCAGGTTCCATGGTGGTCCTACCTGTTCACGCCCATGTGGGATCCTCCTGGACTTTAGATGGGTCCAACTGGTTTCCTACCATGGGGCATATGTAGCTGAAGTTTCCTAGGTGGATCTACACAATGAACCCCTTTCTTAGCCCCAGCCCTTCTTGTACCCATGTAGTAACCTTTGTCAGGCAACCTTGTTCAGTCCTCCTGTAACTGCTTATAGTGATGAACTTTAACGTCTAAGAATCCACTGAGGTCTGTGAGGACTGCGACGTCCTCTCATGAGAAGATATAGGACACCGGCCGTCAGTTTATTGCTGATGTCTTTCCTCCGTGGCATTATGTGAACACAACTGAAGGCTCCACATCAGTAGACTCCCAGAATTGTTGTTTTTCTTTTTTAAAATAAATATCTGCACGCCAGCTGACGATCAATTAATCAAATGCATTTGATTAACAGCACACAAAAAAAAATCACATGGAAAAAAGCAAATAAAGGACACTGTGTGTCATGTGTTGAGGAATTAATTACATTTGAAAGGATTTATTATGTTTAAATGAGTGCCTGTATACATACTCCTCCTGCACAGGTGTGAAAGGCAACATTCAAGGAAACCTGTTTAAGATCATCACGCAGTCGGACACCCATTACTTCATCCAGGCTCCAACCAACCAGGAGAAGATGGACTGGATCGGGGCCATCCGAGCGCAGACGTAGAGCTGCAGCTCCAGCATCACGTCAGCTTGTTCGTCGACGCCGTTATGAGGATCATTTATTCATTCTGTGAATGTTCTGTAGCGACGCAGTGATGAGAAGCTCCACAGGTTCTGATATTTCTGCTCGTTTCTCTCAGAAATGTTGATTTCTGGGCTTTTTTTTTTTTTTTTTTTTTTTGCAGTTTTCAAAAGATCAATAGCTGGAGAATTTTTTTTTTTTTTTCAAAATAATTGTGTTTTTCGTCTTTACGTGTTTTTCGTCTCTTTTTTTTCCCTTCTTTCCCCC
>JBAMYA010082891.1:0-23029 GCA_037176975.1 Arrhamphus sclerolepis | reverse complement strand
TCATGGCCAGCCGTAATGCTTTGCTTGTGAAAGTAAAACTGTTGGGCCTCAATTTGACACTTAGACAACATTCTGAGTGCCACAATGCTGGACAGGACAAAAAAAAAAAAAAAGACTTTGACTTCCATGACAATCTCTTATGCTGGGTTCACACTGTAGGATTTCAGCCATCTCAGATGAAAGATGGGCAATTGTGGGAAAAATGACCCATCGTAGCTCAAAAACAGTGGTGGTAGATCTCACAGTGAGACAGGAGCAGAGATGAACAACCAATGACGGCTGCAACATATATCAGCAGTGTCTGAAATTTGGAGGAGTGTGATGGCCTGTCACTGCCTCTACGATCTCTGTCAGCTAACCAACCAATAGGAGTGCACCATGAAATAACGTAAACATTAGTGCATCTACACAGCACCGTAGCCTAGCAACAACAGCACCAGCTAGGACGGAGAAACGAGAAGAAAAATGTGCAACTCAAATAAAGAAGAGAGACACTTCTTTTTCATGAGTTCACACAAACACCACTACGACAAGGCTAACTTTAGAGTCATTGGTGCATTACTACGTTAACAGAAACCTGCTAATGATACAATGACTGCATTTAGAGCCTGAAATAGGAGGAGGACTAGACATCTGTAAGTGGCCCTGCTTTAACCACTTGGCTGTGCAGCAGCCCATTCCAATTTATTCAAATTGAAGCCACGATTCAATGTATGTTCAATCACTCAGTGTAACATGCTGTGAATAATCTGACGATTTCATGTTGTGCAATGTGACTTGAATTAATTTGGTAAGACTGTAAAAATCGTAGTGTGAACGCAGCATTAGGGATTGGTTGACTGTTTGAGCACAACAGTTACTGTTACATTCTGCTGCAAAAACAATCATTGATTTCCGTTTTCATTATATTGGCCTCTCTCTCATCAAACCCTTCTCCACAGCACTCTCCCACCGACTCAAGTTGCTCTGAATGCATCATCTTGTTTGTCACTCTGATTGGTTGTAGCGCTAACCAACTGCTGCAGAGGCAATTTGAGAGGCAAAAGTGGTCCAACATCTGCCCAGATGTGGCTCTGATCTATCAGGCTAGTAGAAAGTAAAAACAAATTAAAAATGCCATTTGCCAGCAAATTCATTATATAGATTGCCATAAAAATGTAAAGACATGTGGTCCCCAGAGGACAAATCCTGTGGTTCTTTTCAGTAATGTTTCTCAATCACAGTCAGAACAACTAGAATGTGGAGAGGAGAGAATGCAAAAAGTAATTCTCCAGTGTCTGAGTATATGGTTTTTGACTCTGAACTGCCCCTTTAGGAAACTCTATGCAGATTTCCATCAGCAGGGGTCTGGGGTAGTTTAACAGGAACTCGGAGCATCTCCATTCCCACAAATGGCCCCAGTCAAAATCTTTAGGAACTTTTATGAGGTCGAACATGTTCCATGCCTTGGATTAGGTATGTCAGAGTAGCCCAAAAGAAATGCTGGTTGGGGGTTGGGTGGTTTTGTTGGGTTTGTGTTGTTTGGATATGCTGTACGTAGGATGTCTCTCTCAAACCCTCATCTATTCTTGTTTATTGCCTCCACTGCAGTGCATGTAAACAGCAAATAACAGTCAGTACTACCAAGTATCTCACTGTAACACTTGGTTTGCTTCATCAATGAACCAATGGTGTATGATGCATTGTAGTGCAACATGCACTTCAACCCAAATGTTACCATGTCTTGGGTTGACGTGGTCAGCTACTGTTTTGATTTGATGACCTGGTAGTGTTCATAGATATCTTCTTCATATTTTCCGGTACTGATTCTTCTTTGTTTTCAAGCCAGGTACAAGGATTGATGCAATGTCAATAAAAATCACTGTTATTCAAAATGTATCATATTCAACTCACATGGGATATTCTTTATTTGCTCTGTTGAGCTTCGTATTGGGAAGTAAACTAAAAGTTCACCCCTGCAAGCTCATTCAGTGAACCATTCAAATTATCAGGGTTTTGTTGCATCTCAAACCCAGATCAGAAAAGAATCATCCAGGTCTCCCATCTTCAAAGTCAAAGTCAACTTTGTTGTCAGTCAAACCATGTAACAGGTATTACACAGAGGATCGAAACTGCATTTCCCCAAACTTCAAATGGGCAAGTAAAAAAATAATATAAAATAATAATAACACATATAGGCAAATACACACAACATATATGGACAGACAGTGAATATATACATTCCACAGAATATTTTTAATGTGCCAGAAGTATACAGCAATTCTTGAGGTATATTATTGTGGGGCCAAGCAGAGGTGCAATAACACAGTGAAAGTGCAAGTGCAGAATAGCAGCATGAGATGCATGTATAACTTGTATGTTTTTGTGCATATAAGTATTATGACAGATCAGTTCTCCTGGTGGGTTCATGGGTTATCATATACATGGATTTATTTTTTAAGTGAGTTGAGCAGTCTGATGGCCTGTGAGAAAAAGCTGTTGCTGAGTCTAGTAGTCTTGCACTGCATGCTGTGGTGGTGCTTTCCAGATGGTCTTGATCTCCACCCAGCTTCATTACATGCTGCATTTGCTGCACCTCAGAAATGGTTTGCACAAAAATGTAAAACCAAATTCAAAAGAGGCATGTATGGAGTGGCTGAAAAACAGCTGTTGTCAATTATGAACAGAGCTTAAAAACTGTTTATTGCAGTGCTTTAAACCAGTTGCAACAAGGCTTAAACAGTAGATAAATCAAGTAAATACAACTGTGTTTTGCGCAACTATGTTGTTTCAGTTAATCGCGTTGAGATTCTCACCAAGTTCAGTAAATTTGAATGACTAGCACTGTGTTTAATCCTTATTCATAACTTTACATAAAAAGTGTGTTTCAGTTTAATTGTAGTCACAAAGCTACCATATGTAGTGTCCCAGAGAAGCCTTGGGTGCTCTCAATGCTTGGTGCAATTGCATTTGTACGCACTGGTGAAACCCCTCAGGCTTACCCTCTCCGCTTATCTTCTCAGATAATATCCATACAATCTCAAGCTCTGTCAAAGCATCACCCTCAGGAAACACAATGTACATCACGTGCTGCAGAAAACTACTGTCTTTGTGTCACACAGGTGGAAGGATAAATATGCAGAGTTAAGGTATCAGCATGGTGACTGGGTTACTGTGATGAAGACATTATATATGTGAAAAATCTCATAGTTGTATACTGTCCTAGTAGAACACTCCGCTCTTTGAATGCAGGTTTACTTGCTGTTCCAAGAGTCTGTAGATCTAGAAAGAGTGGCAAAGCCTTTAGCTATCAGGATCCTATGATGGAATCAACTCCCAACCTCAGCCCAGGAGGCAGACTCCCTCTCTACATTTAAAGTTTGGCTGAAGACCTTCCTTTTTGATAAAGCCTTTAACTCTGTAATAGCTTAAATCACCTTCTAGTTATGCTGCTACAGGTCTAGGCTGCTGGGGGGAGTCCTATTGTTCACTGAGCATCTTCATCCTGTCTGTCTTATCTCAGTCTCAGATTTTCCTGAATCATTTAATAGAATTAGCGTTGTCTATCTTCCACAGTCTCGTTCTCTTCTCTCTTCTACTTTTTTCAGGTGCTGTTATGGTGATGCTGTGCTCTCCTTTGTCTCCTAAACCTTCCGTCTTCTGACCACCCTGTCGTTCACCTGCACCTGTCTACTGGATGCCTCTGTATGATCCCCGTAGCTGTCTGACCTGCAGCCCAACCCTGCGATCACCAAATATTTATCTATTTTTATACAAGATATTTGTATATTTTTGTACCTCTCTTCTCTCTTTCTTTCATCCTCACATTTCCTCCTTACCCAGCTGGCTCTTGGCAGGAGGGTTGCCCCTATGAGTCAGGTCCTGCTCAAGGCTTCTTCCCAAGAGAGAGTTTTTTCTTGCCACTGTTTATGCCATGTGCTTGGGGGTCATGCTCTGGGTTTCTCAGTCGTGCATCAGTCATCAGTCATCAGTCTACTAAATTTAGTTTGTAGATTAGCATTGTGTTGGGAAGTTTGACTCTTTTTACTGACTCGGCTCATTTTATTTTATTTTTATTTCGGTCATTTTTACAGCAGGTGGCGCCGTAGTCCTCTTGTGGGTGTTGTAAAAAAGGCAGCAACACTGAAGGCAATGTGGTTGACAAAGTATAATACAGAAAATGCCACAAGCAATTCAAACCATGTGAAAACCTAGGAACAGCACGACAGGGACGAGGTAGCTGTCACATGTCACATGACCGATCCAAATGAACGAATGAACGAGAACGAACCCGTTCACCCTCAGCTGCCTGTTGGAACAATCTGAATGAATGAACCAACAGCGGCCTGGCTGTCATGTGACAAATGAACGAGGACCTGAGGACGGATGCACAGCTGAGTGAGTCGTGAACTAATCATTTCTGTTTCCTTAACTGCAGACTGAGCTCATGCAGCTGCCTGCCATGTGGCGAGAGAAGGTACTGCATGAAAATGAACGAATCACTCACTGAGACGACTCGTTATTTCTGAGTCATATAAAAGATGAGTTCATATTAAATGAATCATTCACCACCGATACATCACTACTTTAGCAGCAATAATTTGAAAGAGTGGTTTCCTGTAAGTTTTTTGTTTCAGTCTCTCATATGAACATGTAGGGACTTTGGTCAGCTCTTTTTTACGGCTTTGAATCATTTGTTTATACACAGCTCATTTAAGGTCATACCGCAGCATTTCAAAAAGGTTGACTTTTGACTTTGACTGTGTTCTTCCCAAAAGATGAACCAATTGGAGTGTCTTTTTTTTGTAAGAAATCAACATTATTCTGCAAAACTCACAAATTTTGTAAAATCGCGACTTTTTAACCTAATTTTACAAGATGTCAAATTTTGCTAAATGGCCTCACAAATTACTACTTTGTCATCAAAATTAAATTTACTGTCCTAAAATTAAGATTTTTTTTTTCCTGTAAAATGCCAGAATTGAGATATCTAAACTTTTCATTGTACAATGCATTTTTTATTTTGTCACGAAATTTTTCAAATTTCTGAATTTTGCCATAAAGTTACTTTATGCTACAAAAAAATGAATTTTGTACAATTGCAACTTAATGCCCTGTACATTTTATTGTAAAATCATAAATTTTGTAAAATTGTGACATTTTAACCCTGATATTGTAGCTTTTTGTTGTACTAATTTTGAAATTTTGACTTTGTCATCAAAATTGTGAATTTTCTATAACTGAAACTTTGTATCCTCAAGAATTTTTGCTGTAAGTCACAGAATTCACAATATCTAAACTTTTCACTGTAAAAAGCTTTTCTCATGAATTTAGAATTTTGCTGAATTGTGACTTTGACATAAAATTACAACTTTATACCGCAAATATGTAAATGTTGCGCAAATGGAACTTTATGTCATATAATGACGACACTTTATCATAAAATCATGACTTTTGCAAAATTGTGACTTTAAATTAATACAACTTTTTGTCTTAAACAGTAGAGTGGTGTTGTTGCTAGATAGATATCGAATGACACAGAGGTTTTGGATACTTGAAGGTTGAAGCAATTCAATCGATACCAGATCAACTTTCGATTTTTCGATATCCAGCTCTAAGTGAGTTAGGGGTCATTTCGTACAAACGATAGTGACATCAGTTGTACACTTCTTCAGACAGCAGTCAAGACTGAAAAACACACTATGTAGTCCACTGTGCAGCACTGTAAAGTATTTATGGTATAGAATGGTGACAACAACCGGGAAGATAGTGGGCAACCATGATCCCTTCCAGTCCCTCCAGGCATTAAATGAGGAAGCAGTTGTTAAGGGTGCAAATAAGATCCTGAGTGACCCTTCTCATGTTCTCTTCCAGGAATATGAGCTGTTGCCGTTGAAGAGGCACTATAAAGCAAGCAGTTGTGGAACAGGTACAAATTGTCTTTTATCCCCACTTCTATTTCATTATTAAATAAACAAATAAATACCCCTCATGGCAGAGCCCTCCCTACCTCCCCTTACTAGGGTAGTGGGGAGGCTTACTGCTGCAGATCCTCTACACTAGCCTTCACCACCTGACTTCGACCAGGTGGTGGAGGGGTCTCATTGTTGGGGCTCTTCCCCCATTTGGGTGGCCTTCCTGGAGAAGGGCTATTTACACTCTCGCGAACGTTGTCTGCTAATCACCTGATGGCCCCGCGTTGTCCCCCTGGTTGAGTCGTATAGACGCAGGGTTGGGCCGTTTATGGTCCTTATTTAGCATTGGTTTTATTAAAACTGATCTAATGTTGGAATAGTTAATAATTTTTTTTATAGACATCCAGGTTTTTGTTTTTGTTTTTTAATAATAACATTCAATGTACTGGAGAAACTGTAGTTGTGTATATGTTGACCGTCCAGCTGCTGTACTTTTTTCCCAAGAAAAATTTCCTGTTGTGGGACAATAAAGTTGATTTTATCTCATCTCATCTCATCTCATCTCATCTCATCTCATCTCATCTCATCTAAATTAGGTCAGTACCCTAGTGGATAGGGGGTCATTTTGGACACTTTATATGTATTAACGTCTGGATGTATGCTTGTCAAATCATGAAAGGATAAATGGTGGACCAAGAGAAATCATTTTGCAAATCTTTCCAATAGCCATCATTTCCAAGTGGTTTTAGTTTTGTCCATCCATATTACACCATAACAGCTGCGCTTCACAACCGAAAAGGGGCCTGCAACAAATCAAAGTTTTTCTTTTTTCAATGGTGGTCTGTAACCATAACCAAAATTTCATGCTTTCAAATGAAAACATGCTCATGAATCTATAACACATCAGTCGCAGTTTGAAGAATCTGTACTGCACTTTGAACTTTTGACATAACGCTATGTTCATCAGGGCTGAAAGAGATTTCCAAAGAAGAATGATGTCACCTTTTAACGAGAAGAGGAGGAAGAGAAAAGGGAGCTGAAAGGAGTGACAGAGGAGACGGGAGATGCAGAAGCACGAAGGTGCCAAAAGCTGTTGCTGTCATCCACAGATAAGAGCACAAGACGGTCACATGCACAGTAAAGATGCTCTCTGTCCCTTCGACTCAGTCGCTCATCACCACAAACCAAAAATCGGTTTGTCTCAGTAGCATCAGCCTCGTTCACTACAACTCGGTGTTCATTTTAATGTCCCCTTCAGGGCATGATTATTATAACACTGCAACAATTTAGCTGCTGCTGACTTTCAAAAAATACAAATCTTTCTTCTTTTGTTTTATTTAAACACAGTGAAGCACTGTAGATTACAGCTGGTATGCAGCATTTCATGACTCCTCTCCGTGCAACACATTTGCAAAATCAGACTTTTGAATGTTAGACTCCTGGAAAAAGTGTCTGAGTGTATGTTTACAGCTCTATTCTGACATTTTAAGGAGGCAGAAAGTCAAGAGATGTGAAAAACTCTATAAAATTCTTCCTTACAGTTAAAGACTGTAAGGAAATTCAGAAATGTCACCGTCCCTACAATGTTAGGAGGACTCATGGAGTCCGTCTTCAGCGCCAGAAAGAGAGGAATGCAACGTTCTCTCCTTCCCTGCACTTGTCACATCTCAGATTTTGGTGAGAGGTTGAGGGAGTGCAGATCATGGTGTGTGTGTGTGTGTGTGTGTGTGTGTGTATATATATATATATATATATATATGTATATATATATATGTATGTATGTATCTATAAAAATAAATTGTGCTTATTGTACTAATTGTACTTAATTGTACTTATGCTGAACTTGAGTCACAATTTGGGATTTCTTTTTCCAAAAAATAATTTTGTAAGAAGTACAAATTGGAATATATGTGTCTGTCTGTCTGTCTGTAATTTGAATAAATAAGAATGCATATGTGAATTTTAAAAAAGTTGAAATTATGACTTAACTCTTTCAAATATATCGGCTTGGAAAAAGAACTTAACATCTGTGCTTTATAAACTTACAAATTTGGAATTTTAAAAAAGTGATATTGCCAATTAGTGTGTTTTTTAAATAAAAGTGATAATTAATTCCTCTACATTTCTTGTCTTTATCAAACAGAGAGATGTGTCAAAAATGACATTAAAAGCTGTAAAAGGTCGGAAGTTTTCAGGTTTTCACCTTTGTCCTGGGAGATAGCAGATTAAATCGTCCAGTTTTCTTGATGGAATGTAATTTTCGTTCTTAATGGGGGAACGGTGCTGATTGTTGGGTCTGTTTGTTTAGGTACCTGGAGGTGGAGTGGGAGGTGCGTAAAGGCAGCCAGCGGAGTTTTAAGAAGGACCTGATGAAGGGCTCCAGTCCTCGAGTGCCTCAGCAGGACAACTTCAGCGACTGCGGTGTCTACGTCCTGCAGTATGTGGAGAGCTTCTTTGAGGTGAGAATGTGGTTTTGATAGAACATTCAAAGACTGACCTGCTCTTAAAACAAGCTAGTCTGAGTTCAGTCAGCAGATTTTTTATTTTTATCCGCAGACCACAGTTATTAAAAGTTGCTCAAAGAACTTTGATAGGACAATCACTTTAAATGAGTGGGTGTGGCTTAAAATCAGACATATTGTTGTTATTGATATCATGATCCAAACTTCATGAAACTTGCTAGTCACAGTTCATGTTCATGTCAACATGTTAAATAGACACTCACACATTTTCATTTTAATTGTAATGGAGCAGAAATGGAGGAAACACTG
This sequence comes from Arrhamphus sclerolepis, assembly GCA_037176975.1. Classification (NCBI taxonomy): domain Eukaryota; kingdom Metazoa; phylum Chordata; class Actinopteri; order Beloniformes; family Hemiramphidae; genus Arrhamphus; species Arrhamphus sclerolepis. Next base: position 14,364 of record JBAMYA010082891.1, on the reverse strand, counting down.
AAGATCGACAATTAAAATACTCGAGAAACATGGACGTTTATCAGCTCTAACTCGTGAAATATACTTTATTTGTTCAGTTGATAAGTCAGACCTACATTCAGGAAGTAAAATAAAAAAAAAAAAAATGAAACCCGGCAGATTTCATGTCATGGTTGCTGTTTGGAACTTGATGTTCACTGCTGGTGTTTGTTGGTCTTTTTCTGAAAAAAAAGAAAGAAACAAACAAACAACCTATTTTGTGTTTCCTCTTAAGAAAATAAAAGCAGATGCTCATCTGGAATGAAAACTGTCAACTTTTTTCAAACAGAGTCCTATTCCCAGCTTCCATCTGCCAATGAACCTGTCGGACTGGTTTCCTCAGCAGCGGATGAAGACGAAACGGGAAGAGATCCGGGCGCTGATCCTGAGGATCCAGGAGCAGCAGGAGCTGGACAGGAAGGAGTCAGATCAAGGCGGGTCCCCGCCATGCTCTCCAGAAGAGCCGGAGATTGAAGAGACATGAGTGGACGCCCCCATCCCCCTGCAGGGCCGAACCGGGTCATATGCTGCTGGTTCCACTCGGACATCTCCAACGGTTTGCTCCGTTAGCTGCTGATATCAGACTGCACATCCGACGTGACGTGTACATACGCCGCAGACTTCCTGCCACCGTCGAAGGCGACTGTTTCCCGACCTGTTCCAGGTCCACCAGGTTTTGGTTCAGAGACGAGCCTCTCTGTAGAACATCCCGTTTCACTCAGCATCGTTATTTTTAAGCTTTCATTTGTTTAGAGAGTGACATGAGAATAAAAACTGAGAACATAACTGTTATTTGTAAGTTAACCCCACCCCCGGTCTGGTTCTGGCTCTGGAAGTGGTTTGCAGCTCACAGGTCACGTACGTAGTTCAGTGCTTGTTGTCTCTCTGCGATGTGGATCGGAACCATTTTCAACATTAAAACAACTTTGATGCAACAGCACCGGCTCACCGCAGCTTTTCATTATTGACGTCCTAGTTCCAGGTCAGAACCAGGCCCAGTTTTACCAACAGAACTACAGTTCCAAGTCCAGCTTTAAACACTTTCCCACAAGTCACAGCTGAGGAGTCCAAAAGGTGACACCAGAATGGGTTTTTGTTTGAAACTTTCTTGGTCTAGCAGCAAAAATTTAAAAATGAAGTGAAATGAATCACCAATGTTAGAGTTCTAGTTGACATCAAAAGTAACCTGAAAACACTTTACACAGAAAAATCTATTTAAATAAATTCATTTAAATCATCTGTTCATAAGAAGCAGCTGAGACCAGAAAAACCTCAGATCCATTTTAGTCAGTCAGGGCCCGGTTCAGCACCTGGTTCTGATCCAGAAATTTCTCTTCTGTTGGCACTCATATGGTTCAGACAGAAAACTAAAACTAATCATTGTCAATTCAATTTTATTTATAAAGCATCTGTTTACAACAAAGGTGTCTCTAGTTCCTCTGAGAAACCCAGGTCAAGACCCCCGAGCACATGTGGACAGAAATAAAACTCCCTCTTGGGAAGAACCTGGATCAGTTATAGGGGGAACCCTCCTGCTGATAGCCAACTGGGTGAAGGAAGACATGAGGAGGGAGACGGGACAGATAGGACGAAGGACAGATAGAGTAGAGGTACAAAAATCCATAACATGGTACAAAAATATGCAAATATCTGGTATAAAAATATATAAATATGTGATGGTCAGAAAGTTGAACTGTAAAAAGGCCATGCCAGTGGGCATTCCACAGTGGCACCCAGTCGAGTGTTGCAAGTAAATGCCACGATGGTCAAAAAATGGAAGGGTTTGGAGGCAAGGGGGAACGCAATATCACCATGACATCAGCTGAAAAAGGAGAAGAGAGAGACTACGGAAGATGGACCACATTGATTCTATTAAATGATTCAGGGCAATCTGAGACTGAGATCAGACAGACCGGGTGAAGATGCTCAGTGGACAACAGGACTCCCCCCAGCAGCCTAGGCCTATAGCAGCATAACTAGGAGGTGGTATAAGAGACTACAGATTTAAAGGTTTTATCAAAAAGGAAGGTCTTCAGTCTAACCTTAAAAGTAGAGAGGGAGTCTGCCTCCTGGACCGAGGTTGGGAGTTGATTCCAAAATAGAGGAGCCTGATAACTAAAGGCTCTACTGCCGTTTCTAGACCTACAGACTCTTGGAACAAGTAAACCTGCAATGAGGGAGCGGAGTGTATAGGGCAGTGTGGAACTATGAGATTTTTTCACATATATTGGAGCTTTATCCTTCAAAGCTTTGTATGTAAGGAGTGATATTTTGAATTCAATTATAAAATTACCAGGGAGCCAATGTAATGAAGCTAGAACTGGTAAGATGTGATCTCTATATCTAGGTAAAGTGAGCCAAATTAACTGTACAGCTCAATAGTGCCATCCAGAGGTGCTTGGAACCAATTACAATTGCATTAAGAAGCAGGAAATTTCCAGTCATCCAGGTCTTCACATCTTTAATGCATGCATTTAAAAAGGCTATTTGCTTAACTTAAGGTGGGTACAAAGATAAATACAGCTATTAACATTTACATAGCAATGCTTCCTAATAATATTTCCTAAAGGAAGAGTGTATAAAGAGAAAAGGGAAATCAAGAAGAGTTCATAGCAAGGTCCAGGGCTTTTTCTGGATTTTTCTGGATTCTGTTTGGGGACTCTTGGTTCCTCAAGTGTGATGCAGGGTTCTGGTTAGATCTGAGTTCTGACCCTCTGAGGTGATCTGTGGTGGTGCATTAAACTAATGAAAACAGATTTGTGGATCTGAAGTTGAAATGGGGGACTTGGGTCCTAGCCCATTTAAATACAAAAGAAATGTAATTTAAAACTGTCTTGAATGAAAAATTTCAAAATGCATAACCCAGCTCCTGACATGATAAATCCTCCCATTGGGGGAAGGGAATCAAAAAGTTACTTAATTCAAGTTGATACCAATAAACGTAACTAGTTATTACAAGTTCTTCTGTGGCTAGCCGAGCTAGCATGACAGGTCCTCAGGGTGGAGTTTAAAAGTGCAGGAACTTTGAAGGATTGAAAATCTGTAAAATTTTGTAAACAAACCTTGGCATTTTGTGTTTGAGAGAGAAAACTCCAATTAAATATAATTTTAAAATGGATACCTTTTTGTCAAAAAAAAAAAAGTTTAAAAATGGTGTGGCAAAAAGCTCAACTTCTGACTCAAAATTCAAATGCAAGACATTTTCAGGAAAAAAAAATCCAAAGTTGTGAATTAAATTCAGTCATTAGTAAAACTGAGTAAATCTTTTTTTTTTAAATGTGAAATTAATTATAACTTATAAATTATGACTTCAAATGAAAATTTTTACATTTGCATAAGTGTATTGGCTTTATAAAATGACAGATTTGGGGGCACAAAAAAAAAAAAATCCAAGACTGTGACTTAATTCAAGCTCGTATCTTTTTATGCTCTACTGGCCTCCTTTCTGACTCTCCAGACTGACAATTTTGCAAAACAAAAATACAGAAATTGTGACTTAATCAAATTAGTCCTAGAAAAAGTTTGGTATCTGACCGCTGGGTAACTGGAGCTACACGTCTATCACTCGGCACCAGGTGGCAAAGATCGCTTTTTCCAGCTTTTCCAAGCTTTGCTCATGAAGCCTTCCAGACATGGACATGGCAGCACAACAGGCCCTATGTTATACAATATTATTAGACAGTGTTAAGTATCTGTTGATGTCTTTTACTGCATCATACCTGTCATTCAAGAAAACACACCCCTAATCGTGGATGAAATGATGCATCACCACAGAAACATAACTGAACTCCAACATATTGTAGCTTTACTGAGCAGGACCACCGTTACCCTTTCCTCTGATCTCATCATCATGATTATGGAACAACAACTAATGGATTCATTAAATATTCCTAAAAAATACTCCAACAAACACCAGCTTCCAGGGTCTTTCAGGAATTCCCAGCTGGTGTGGAAGTCCAGCTCCATCCACCAGGGTGTAATAATGACAGGAAACCAGTGACTCATTATGTGTCTGTGGCATCCATCTTTTGGACGATGAAATATTCACGACTGCAAGGGTTCCATTATGAAACCAGTGCCGACAGACTCCGACTTTTTGGTTTCGAGTCAGGTTTAGATCCGATCCATTTCAGTTTATGAAGAGGAGGAGACGCTCCTGCTCTTGACCGGGTTTGATTCATAGTTGGTTTTCATGGTAATGAGGGTTGAGTTATCCCCCTTTAACAGAAAAATCAAAGCTTATGGCTTTCATTTTCAGAGAAAGATGATTGTGCTCTTTTTTTCAGAGTTTGATGTCTTGATTAAGAATTCAGCTTTCCAAAAAAAAAAGGGTTTAATCACAATTAATTTAACAAAGGAAGCTGTTAATTTTGCATACAGGGCCAGGTTTTTTTCCTCCCCTCCTTAAAAAACAAAATTATCATTTAAAAACTTTTTTATTTAATCAGGTTATGATATTAAAATTTATTTGATGATCCAAAACATTTAAATGTGACAAAACAGACAAAAAAAAAATCTGTGCTGTATGTGCTGTTGAATTGACTGGAGCTGATGTGGATTTCAGGTAAGATCCGTTTATAGTGCCCTGGTACCAGATGTTGTCAAATAACCAAAACAAAAAACAACCTGAGGAAAACCTGAAGCACTGAAACTGTGAGCACATAATGATTTCAGAAGCATACAAAGAATCCCTCAGAGAATATGTATGATATAACAAAAGTTTTCTGATAATTTCATGATAATTTTATGAATTTTATGATGATGAACATTTTGTGAAATTCTAGCTTTTATGACCAAAAAAATCCCTGGTTCCTGCTCTCTGACAGCTTTTCACTCATTAATTTTTGATTTACTCTGGAACAATGGAATAACAATGGAATAAGTATAATTAAGTACAATTAATTTAATTACGTCACGGGGTCGTAGTCCATTATTACTTATGACTTATGTTGAACCACCGGCATTGGACTTTGATCTCAGCGCCCCCTGCAGGCTGGAGGAGTAATAATAACCAGCCTGTGACGTCACGGGGCTCATTCCCAGGATCTTTACGGGAGTGGAGGCTGCGGGTCCGGGGGAGTACAGGAACTGGCTGCCGGAGTGGACGGAGCTTCTCTGGAGACGACCGGAGGAGGCTGCGCTTTTCCTATCCAGGATTTTAAATACTAGAAATAATCATATCTATATCTATCTGCAAAACCGAGCCGAGGAGTCTCTGGAGTTCCAGACCAGGTAGGTCCGTCCGGGAGAATCCTCACAACAACCCCGGGATGTTAGCTAGCAGACGGCTACAGCGGAGCTCCAGGGGTGCAGGGGGCGCTGGAGCCGGGTCCCGGCCCAGGCGATTTAGGCAGCCTTTACTGACCTTAAACACCGAGTTTAATAGCCAAAAGCAGCTTTTTTATGTTGGTATTTGCTGTAAAGTAACCGCTGTTGTGCCGCCAGAGTCCGTCAAAATATCCGCTAATTTAAACTTCTATTGATGCCAGATGAAAGACTGGGACGGGGGCGAGCATGGAGCACGAGCCCGAGCGCGTTAAAGGTACCTGGGAGGGGATCGGGTGGGGGTGTTAGAAGGGGACCCTGGGTGAGGGGGGCGGGTTGACCCGGGAGGTGGGGGTGTTGCTGAGCCGCAACAGGAGCTCAACCGCGGCCTGCTGAGTCCAGACGCACCGCTGCTGTTGCTCCAGAGCCCCATCACGGAGACGGGCAGGGGCACGAGACAGAGAGACCGGTACTGGAAATTAACCGTCCGAGGAAAGGCTCTACAGAAGGAACTGGTCTAGTTCTCAGCTGTCAGAGGTGAACAGCTCTGGTTCATCTGTGTTGCAGGATTATATAAGAACTCTGACTGTTGGAGCTCTGAGCTGTCCATCATATGTTCTCACATGTCTATTGTCGCTACATGTTGAGTTAGTTGGTCTCCTTAGTGTCTTCCTGCTGGGAGGACACACTCCTGAATTAACTTTGATCTTTGCTCCTTCCTCACATTGTTTTATGGTGCATCGCCATGACGATCATGGGACACCTGCAGAGTTGATGAAACTCACCTAGTGGGGGAAGGGGGTGGCGGGGTAGGAGGGCTCAGGTGTGTTCTGAGTTAGAGTCCTTAACGTTACATTACTTATATTGAACAGAATCAATCCTGACAGAAAACCAGAGCAGACGGTGAATGAGCAGGAAAACCTTTGCTGACCTGTTCCAGTTCAGTTTTTGTTCAAGAAATCACAATATTTTCATCCCAAGTTGACAGGTGCACACAGACATGCACAGTCTGGTTAGGAGCATAGCAGACATAAACGTCTATCACCATCACCATGATTGCCATTAAAGGGCCACATCATCACCATGGTTACCATTAAAGGACCATGTCATGACCATGGTTATCGTAAAAAGACCACATCACCATGGTTACTGTTAAAGGGCACACCATCACCGTGGTAACCATTAAAGGACCATGTCATCACCATGGTTATCGTAAAAAGGCCACATCGCAATGGTTACTGTTAAAGGGCCACATCATCACCACGGTTACCGTTGAAGAGGCACACCATCACCATGGTTACCCTTAAAGGGCCATGTCATTACTGTGGTTACCATTAAAGGGCTACATAGTCAACATACAGGGTTCTCCCCACCATATAATGAGGATGGTATAGCGTCACCATCCTTTTGTCGAATACCACCATTGATTTCTAAAACCATGCTGACATATTTTGACCGTGGCCACTACCCATTTTAATCACTGATCTACTTCCATGCGACTTTTGTTAACTTGTACCCTCTCTTCCCGTCTTGCTGCCCACTCACCGCTGTCGAGGCACGGGTTGAGCTGGCTGGTTCTTCATTTAAGACAGGTGAAAGGAAATGACATGCATTTTTCAAATTACCGCAACTCTTCGACCATTTATACTATCGACGTAATTCCAATGGATCCTGAAAGCTCATAAGCCAGCTTTGCGCTGATGTACATTAGGTACATTAGCTTTTGCACATTTTTGTGAGAATTTTTAATGCTTGTTTGTAAGTATTTATGTAGTTTTTCATATAGCTATGTAAAATATTATTTCTTTAACTTTTGTTATATTATTTGTTGTTATTTTGTTGTTGTCTTTATTTATAACATTAGCACAATTGTTGCATTTTACACAGTTGATATTTGTGGTAACATTTAAATTACAAAACGAAGGAAAGTGGAGGGGGTCACAAACTTGGTCTCAATCACTGGGGAGAACCCTGACATGGATAACATTAAAGAGCCACATCATCACCGAGGTTACTGTTAAAGGGCCACATCATTACCGTGGTTATAGGGATGGTTATGCTTTACTTACTCAGAAAAAAGTTACTTTTACATCTCAAAGTAACAACAATCAAGATTTTTTTTAATCATACTATCACATTAAATGTTTTTTGTTGGAAAATGTCAACTTTTGTCTCAGAATCACCAATTTCTGTCATAAAAAAAACTTTGTTGACCAAAAGTCATGAGTTTGGATAAAAAATGATCACAATTTAGTCGTAAAATCTTTTTCAGTTGTTTCCTAAATCCTCACTTTCTGTCATAAACCTGCTGCTCTCCATTATAGTTATTCCACTTCTTGATGTCAGAACTAAATCAAATGTTTCCTCACAAATGTTCTTGTTAGAAGTTGATGATCGTCTTTAAATGCTCTCACGGACCAGATAAGATGAAGTTTAGGGCTGGATGTGGCCCGCAGACCGTATTGCTTATTTTTTGTTCTTTTGTCCTCAGTCTTAATACTTGGACCTGATTTGTCCCTGTTGCACCTCAGTGAAATAGTTGCTTAGATCCTGAGATATTATGGATTGAAGCATGATTAAAAGTACCCTGGAGTATATAAACATTTGTCTCAACCGTGATTTTAGCTGTTGACCTCCCACCACCGTTACCTTTCCTCTGATCTCATTGTCATGGTTACAACCGCTAATGGACTCATTAAGCATTTCTAAAAAGACTCCAACAAAAACGAGCTTCCAGGGTCTTCCAGGAATTCCCAGCTGGTGTGGAAGTCCGGCTCCATCCACCAGGGTGTAATAATGGCAGGAAATCAGTAAACGACTACCCCCCCACCCCACCACCACCACCACCAGAATCTAACAACATTCAGCAGATCTCTGTAACGAGCTGTTCAGACATGTCCGCTGGCCTCATGTCTAAACTCCTGAATCCTTGGCCTTCTCATGGATTTTAAATGGATAAAGACGCGTATAAACAGCTTATCCCCGCTAAGACACTTGGACGGGGTCCATTACCCATGATGCCCCTGTGGTCACAACTTCCCCCGCCGCCTGAAGCTCAGGAATATCCAGGAGTCCTGGTCACAACCTGGAAAAGATTCCGCCAATAACCCAAAGAAGAACTGCTGTATCCCACGACATGTGTGTCAATCTCAAGGCCTGCAGAACAGCCGGTTTATGTCAGAAAGTCAGAATTTAGTAAAAGTTTGAAAAAGATTTTACTCCTTAAAGTTTAATCAAAACTCATGATTTTTGTCAAATTATTTTTTGTGACAAAAATTGGTAATTTTAAGCCAAAAAGTTGACATTTTCCAACAGATATATTTTGTGACATTTGTGACTGGGATTTTAGCCCAGAAGTCTTTGATGAAATTCAAAAATTTTGTGAGATTTGTAGATTATTGTAGACTAAAACTTTTTTTTCTGAAAAAATAAAGAATAACTGTCCCTTTAACAGTAACCACAGTCACAATGTGGCCCTTTAAAGGTAACCATGGTGACACGGTCTTTTGCTTTTATCCTTGTGAGTTGTGGTTTTGCTTCGCTCTGTAATTTCACCACCAACCAGTAGAGGACAGTGCAGCCTCTTTCCTTTTTTGGGATGTGCTGTAGCTTCCTTTTCTTTGCTTCCTGTATGTATCGCAGATGCAGCAACAGCGCAAATATATATCTAAAGAGGATTGTCACTGATGAACGTTGAGCATCCAACATCTTTAGGTGTTGCGGTAAATTATTGTTTTACCCAATTTGAAAACGACAAAGAAGTAGTGGTGTGAAATACGAAGATAAAGAACAGCTCTACCAAGGGGACTGATCACGTTTGTTGCCTTCTCTTTGTACATCCCTAGCATGATGCAAAATAGGACCAGGAGCTGTCCAACTCTCTAAATTCCAAATATTTTTACATCGTTTACGCATCCCTGCTGATGAAAATCTCAAGTTTTTATTTTATTATTTAGTTGTACCAATTTGTTTTTTTCAGACTTCTTACAAAATCTGTGATTTAATCAGGTTTATGGAACAATTTTAATGTTTGGCTTCAGTACCTGTGGTGACATCACGCTACAGTGTAATCATAACAAGTCAATTAGAGACGTGCAACAGTTGCACAGTTCAAGAAGCTTTTGTCGTTATGGTGGACTCATGCCTCCTGATTGGTAGTGGCTGTGGCCGACTCGCAGCTCCCGATCGGTACTGGTTACGGGTGACTCATGCCTCCTGATTGGTAGTGGCTGTGGCCGCCTCTCACTTCCTGATCAGTTGTGGTCGAGGGCAACCCATGCCTCCTTTTTGGTTATGTTGCGTTCGACCCGTACCTCTCGATCAGCTGTGGTTGTGGATGACCTGCGTCTCTCCTCTCGATCGGTTTTATACCTAGGCAAACCGCGTATCCTGATTGGTAGTGGTTGCATTTGACTCGGAGCCTCCTGAGCAGTAGTGGTTGCAGGTCATTAGAGACGTGCAATAGACCCAAGAAGCTTCTTTTCAAAGGGGTAAAAATTTAAATTTGCTGAGAATAGTGGCTGGCACATACGTTGTAGTTATGCCATGGCTTGGTTTGGTCTGATTTGGAGACATGGTGATAATTAGTATTATTATTATTATTATTATTTAGCAGCTGACGAGGCGTTTTAATCAGCAGAACCAAAACATATCCAACCAGAACCATGGAGTAGCACCACCACCTCTGACAGATCAGGACAGTTCATCCGTCTCCGGTTTCTAGTCGAGCGTTAATGACCCCCCACCCCCACAACCATCAGCCCTTTTAATCAGGGGAATGTGAGTCAGTCATGCCACGCTGAACGGACGTCTCGCCGCCGATGGAGGCAAGTGTTGGTTTACTTCTGAGCCTGACCCCTCTCCCCCGCTGTGGTGGGACTGTGGACTCTGACGGACCCGATGCAAGTGGACCGTCTCGGTGTTGTTTTGATCTTCACGTGGAAACGTCAACGGACGAATGCTTTTAGAGCTCAGATGTAGGTCAGCTTCGGAGAAGCTGGTATTTTTATCTCTGCAGATGAAAATCATCTTAACTCTTTGTTGTCCACCATCTGCCCCGCTGGGTTCCTTTTTCAGAATGTTTCTAAGTTCTCACTTGTCAGCATTATCATCAACATCATCATCGTCCACTTCCTGACATTGAAAAGAACTTTATTCCTCCCAGAAATGAATGAAGAAGAATGTAAATATACTTCAGGAATCAGCTTTCTTTACAGTTGATGTGCTTTGTCATTGTGGTGGTTTCAACTCGGTTTGATCCTTTTTTTTTTTGAGAAAAGTTCAACCGTCCGTTTTTCAGCTGTCGTTATAACCAGCGGAGATGTTCTGATGTTTCTGACATTGATTCTGACACCTGGACTTTAGCTATCAGCTCAAACTGAGAACTGATTTGATACCAGCATACATTTTTAAATAAAGACATTTGAATTTTCAATTCAATTCAATGCAATTTATTTATATAGCTCCTAGAGATGACTTTTTGTAAATAGGCGCTATATAAATTAATTGAGTTTGAACACATCTGGGTCCAAGAATCTGTCTCTGACCCGGGAAACTGAACTGCTGCTCCAGACGATCACTTACGTAGAGAAATCCCTCTTCCTAATTTTTTTTTTTTTAAACGACCAGTGGGCTGATCATCCAGGACATCAACACTTTGTTTGGAAGCTTTTTCTCATTTCTGAAAAGAACCCACCCCTCTACCCCCCTTACTTTACCGTTCCATCTTTCTCTCTAACTCGATAAACTCGTGATTTTCCACCTGATGGCTCCTTAAATGTTTAATTAGTTTGCTTGTGTTACGTTTAGCAGCATTCCTGCCACCTCTGGAAACCACAGCCCAGACACTTATCTATGTCTGTCCAGGAAGTTACACGACAGTGTTGTTTAACTTCTGCTAGCTTTTACAGTTTATAAAAATGACACAGTATCTGATGGTGCATAGACATAATTACTGATACTGTATTTTTTTATTTTTTTTATTATTAACATTGGCAAATATCTGTTCCTGGTGTCAGTATCTAACATGAACGTAAGCAGCACATTCTGAGGTGTTTGTTTCATTGTCAGTTTTCTTTCAGCTATTTTTCATATCTCTTGCATTCCTGATTTGGATAAAAGCCCCTGCTGATTAACCACACAGTCGCTTTAGAGGTGTAGAAAGAGCCGTGTTCTGGTTTTGAGACGTTTCAGCAGCGTATGTCGATTTTCAGTCGTGGACAGTCGTGGTCATACTGGTCTGGTTGGTGATCAGAGAACCAAGTCGTCTGAACATGTTGGCACTTTAAATGAATGTCATGAGTTAGCTCTTCCTATTGTCTCTCCGCAGGTCACCTTGTTAGCGTGCTGGACTTTGACCTGAGTTAAACCATTCTCTTTTAGCACTCCTGATAGTCTGAATGACTCACAGCAGCAGTTTCAGCTGAAGCCAGGTTTTTACAGTCCTAAACCTCAAATTTCAACCTGCGTTCATGCTAGGGCGTTTTGCGTTCTTTTTATACTATGGTAAAAAAAAAAAAAACTACGTAGAGTATATGCCCCCCCACACACACACACACTTAAATCTTCGGAGGGGCTCTATAGTGGCTCGTTTATGATCAGACCTTGCATTACAGGAAAGTAAATTGAAAAAAAAAAAAAGCAGTAATAGCGGTGATTGTGGTCACAGAGACACGTTTCAGAAATAAAGCTTGGGAGGAAGTGGAAGAGTGTGGGTGAATCTGGTATGACTGTGTTTATGTGTCTGTGGACAGCAGTGATGAGTCGCTGGCAGATGAGCTGTTTTTAAATTTATCCGCTGCTGATAGCTGCTGTTATATTGACTCGATGTAGTGGCTATCACAAGAGCCAAGTACCATGGATAGACACAGTAGTTTGATTGTTTTTCTGATCATGACGACACAGTGAACCCCATGCGTTGATTTCTTCTGCCATGCAATGCATAGTTAAGAATGCACCGTATGCTACACTCATGCACGTGAGAATTCTTGTAATGCGCATGACATCAAAGAGGTCCTCCTGTTTAGGCTTTCTGACATGCCTGATTGCTTGTATTGTAGCGTGAAACCTATGTTGCCAGTATTTTATATTTTTCTATACTTTTTTTCTTTTGGTTGGGGGGCTAACAAGGTCATAAGCGCAATACATGTCAAGCGACCGTGGAGTGGCAGTATGTTGTTATTGCATCTAGGCCTATTTATTGCCGTGGTTAGTCATTTTATGTATACATATAATCCTCATCAACGCATGTCATCAGTGCCTTTTGTAGTTTATTTTTTATTAAAGGAATATATTATCTAGAGTGTCAATGTGTCAGTGGTGTCAAACTCTATTTCATTCTGGGCCTGGTTGTTCTTTTAGTGCTGGTTGTTCTTTATTTTCTCAACCAGCTACCAAAATGACATTTTTTCTTGTTAAATAAAGAGCTAATTTCAAATTTTGCTAGATTGAGATCTTTTTCCCATCAAATGTAATGTTTAATTTTTTTGTCCTAAAAGCACAAATTTTTGTTATTAAACAACAAAACAAAAAAGTGCAATTCTTGATCCTGGAGGGCCACCGTGGAGCCACTCTTGAGCCAGACACTTCCTGGTTTTGTTCTTGGGGGCGTCTGCCTTGGCGTCCTGGTCTGTCCAACCTGGAAGAAGTTGATGTGGAAAAGACAGGTCGCTGTAGACATGGACGAGTCTCAGAGGGGTTTCAGAAAGACAGAAACCAAACCTTCTGAGGGATTTCAGCCAGAGATTTCAGGGAGTCAGAGGAAACACTGCTGTATGACTACAAAGACTCTTATCAACCACAGGAGGTCAGACTGTCGACTCTTTTATCTTTCTGTCCTTAAGCAGAAGCTTCGGAAACAAAAAACACTCTTTGTTCCATTTGGCTGATTTAAAAGGTCAAATTAAACTCATCATTCTCTGAATTTAGGTTGTTATTGGGCAAAAAATGGACAGAATAAACTGTTGTTGGTGACATTTAGGTCCACAGGACAGAAAAGCTACAGTTTGAGGCTGTAGTTCCTCTACTGACAACTAGAGGCTGCAATTCCTCTACTGACCACTAGAGGATAGAATTCCTTTACTTACCACTAGAGGATGCATTGTCTCTACCCACCACTAGAGGCTGCAGTACCGCTACTGACCACTAGAGACTGGAGTTCCTCCATTATCCACTAGGATCTGGCTCCACCAGTGAGGTAGTCTCGATTGTTTAAAACTTTTACGAAACCAGTTTTTGTTTGCATAGATTATCTCACATCCATGACAACCGGACTGGGTCCTCTGGTTGGACAGCTTTGTCTTCTTGGTCTTATTATTATACATTTTAATGCGCCTCAGTTAGAGGTTTTGAGGAAGAAGTTCTCTTTAATATTTTGCCTTAAAGTGGACATCAGAGAACCATTTCCTTACATTTTGCCCTCATATAGGCTACCGCTACTTCTTCATACCTCCTATTGGTCCTAATTTATTGTTCTACTTAGCCTAACTTGAGGACGAGGGCTAGGTTCAACTACGAAGTTTGATTTAAGAACTCTAAGAAAGTAGCTAAAAGAAAACAGAGAAGGAAAGAGTGAAGGAAATTAGCTTAACTACCTTAAACTGGAAACACCAGTGAGAATGAAGTGGCAGGTTGATTTGATGGAAAGAGTCTGAATCGACACTAAGCTGAGGGTTTTTCTGTTCATTTCTATGCTACATGTTTACATTAGTTTTTGTGTTTAAAAATGGCGGCTTTTCCACCCAGTACAGGGGGAGTTCCTTTTTAACAGGTTCGTACTCTGCCTTTAAACTCCAGTCGTTCCATTAAAGGTGGTCTCGTCTCCGACTGGTAAATGCTCAGGATTCATGTCTGATGGCAGTCATTGGTTGTTTTAGAGCCACGGAGATGTAGGTTCTCGGTGTTCAGTTGTTAGACCTCATGGGGGAAGCTCAGTCCTGTTTCTGGGATCTGCTGCATATCAGCAAATGTAAAAACTAGAAAAGCACTTGGAGAGCGCAGACCTCCGTCAAGCAGCACAGTTCCCCCACATATTGTGACTTACACCCAAAAGTATTACTCCTACATTTGTTTTATTATATTGGA
>JBAMYA010082874.1:0-23031 GCA_037176975.1 Arrhamphus sclerolepis | reverse complement strand
TGGATGGATGAACAGACTGAAGGATGGTCGGATGGATGGTCGGAAAGATGGATGGATGGATGGATGGATGGATGGATATATATACATATATATATATATGTATGTATGTATGTATGTATATACACATACATTCATACATACATATATATATACATATATACACATATATTCCACTTCGGTCAAACAATGTTTTATATAAACGTGTGGTTTATAAAGCTACTTTGTCTTTTTGGGTTTTCAGAATATAGTCACCTTAGCTACGCCCTCCTCTGAATTATGTTGCATCTATGCATTATTAATTCAAAGTAGGAATTTCCCCCCAACATTTCAGACATTTCACAGATTAATAATCGTCTGTAACACGGATTTAAAGAACGTATCGAGGAAAAGAAAAAGCCCTTACTTACGCATTTACCCGATTAGCACAAAAAAAACAACCCTGCTTTGCTTTATTAGCGGCTGATGTGTTTGATTTCCCTCCATAAAGTTAATTTCAATTCCTCAAAGCTCCACATCATGATAGTTCATGCTTCTTCGGTAAAGTAAGGTGATCGCACCATCAGCTAAAACGGTGACGTACACGGCAACGTGCACTTTTATGTGAACAAGCACAAACTCTGAGTAGGCTAACACAGGTTCAACAAATCAGCCTCATAACCAGCGCCGTGGTACCGAGGAAGCCACGTTTCATAGTACTGAGGTAACCTGGTTTTGTCAACCCTGCTTTGTAGTACAGGCCCCTGATGTCCTGCATGTGGGTCCTCCCAACTCTCACAACATAACAACACCAGGCTCTCATGAACTCCAGTGGAACTGAATCCTAATATCCCTGCAAACAGCTGAGTGGGGCTGCCCAAAACAGTTAAACCTGTGCTTGCTTTTGAGGGATGTCACACTGCATACTGACTTTTGCCAGGAAAGTCATTATGTTCTGAACATTGTGTGGTTATACTTTGTGTACCTAGCACCACTATATTTTCTGTTTGTATCTTGATAAGCTTTTATGGCAAAAATTCACAGAGGATATTGACACTACCAGGAACATTTGTAAACTGCACCCTGACGCTGTCTCCTATCAGCTCTGGACTTGTGTGCATACAGTTCGTGGTGAGACATTTGTCAGGACAGATGGAACACCTGCTGGTGGCCCAAGACCTTTGCACAATCAAACATGGCTGTTTCAGATTGCACACTTGTACCAACTATTTTGAGTACGTAGGTGCTTCAAATAGACTTCATGGAGTACACTGCAAGTACCCAATTAGGTGATCTCAAAACAGTCAAAACAGGTTGCAACAGTTTTCACATATAACAGGAATATTGTGTTCATTTAAAAAAATAGCAAAGACCAAAACGTTAAATCTTTGGGTTATTATGATAACACTCAGTGATGTAATGCGCGCTCCCAGGTCTTGGATGTCCGAGCCAGAAACTGTGGACCGTTGCAACTTGGTTTTCGCTGTGTTTTTAGCAGCCGTGAAGATCAGTAATTCAGGAGAGATTTAAATAGTTGCTGGTCCACATCAAGAGGAGCAACATGAGGTGGCTTCTGGATGCTTCCACAGAGAGGTGTTTCCTCTTGTGGAACCAAGAGGAGACTAAAGAAAGACCTTGGATGTGCAGAAAAGATGATATCCCCTTTCAGGTCTGGGAACACCTTGGTGACCTCCAGGAAGAGCTGGAGGAGGTTGCCAGGGCGATGGAGTTTGGGCCTGTGCAGAGAGGCTTAGGCAGCAGTTCAAGACACAAAAACAACATCTGGAGGACCAACAACCCAACAACAGCCACATTATTTCTTCTCCTCAGCTGTAAGGTGTCTGTGTGCAGCTAAGAGAAACAGTTACTGAAGTTGATAAAGCAAGACAGATGTTTCAAAGAAAGGTTAAAATATCTTTAAAACAAACTGACAAATTCAGTTCTGCTGACAGCTGGAAAGCTTTAATCCAGCAGGACCACGGGCCAGCCGTCGTTTGCGGATGTTTTTGTAGCGATGAGGAGGCTAATGTAGAGATAAATAAAATGAGGAAGCTCAGAGCAAAGATTAGCCTTTTCTGAGTAATGTCTTACAATGTAAGGAGAGAGCTCCAACTGAGTACCAGAGGGACAGGCTCAGTCCTCCTATCCCTCTTGCTGCAGGGACACACAGATGGTCATGACAGAGGGCTGTAAGGACGACTTTACAATCAGAAAGGCTTGATCAATTAGTCAGATGTAGCCAGAGGCTTGCATAGGCTGCATACACGATGAAAGAAGCCATTCAGACCATTGCAGACACAAGCGACTTCAAATATCTTTTAATATATATATAAAAAAAAAAAATCAACTTCTCCAATGATGTGCAAACCCAAACCATTTTCCATCTTTCCCACAAGCCATCCTGGTCTTGTCGCCTGATGATCTGTTGATAGCAACGTAATGGTGGTTGTTAAGCAACTGCTGTTTTTTCCACGACTTTTAAACACTTGTCATGGGTTATGCTTCAAAACAAATGTGTGACACTGTGTACTAAGGGGAAGGTATGGTATGGTTTTGAAGAACCACAGCTGTAGACTGCAGTGCATTTGATTTGCTGTCCAATCAAATGAGCTCCAATTATACAAATAAAACTGCAAAGTGGCCTCGAGAATTTTCCCTTATACAACAAAGCTAACACTTACTGAATATGTGCTCTAATCAAGTGTTCTTCAATTGGGCATTGAAGCTTTACCAGCTCCAGGCTTCATGCTGCATGTGGCCTCTAACCTGCCTGAAGTGGTTACATCATAGCATTATTAAATCTGAAGCATATTTCTGTGTGTCAGTAACATATGGGGTTGACTAGCAGCCAGCTCTGACTCCTCCGCTGGGTCACACAGGGACACGTGCTTATCAGCGAGACAGCAGTCAGACAGACAAACATGGACTGGGGAACAGACTATTTAACCTGGGGCTGCTCACATCTGTTATGCTGAAACTTCAAGCATGCTAAGAATGTGATTGCATAACAAAAGAAGAAGTGAGGCCACAGAGGTTGTACAGAGTTTAGCTCTGCACCGAGCCAGATGGGAAAAAAATCCATTTATATATATATATATATATGTGTATGTATGTGTATATACATATATAAATATATAGATATGTACATATACAAATATATGTATATATGTATGTATATACGTGTACACACACAAAACTACGATTCCTATAAAGATGGGACACTGTGTAAAACCTGAAGAAAACAGAAAAAAATGATCTGCAAATCTAATAATTTCACATTCTATTCACAACAGAATATAAAGAAGACATCGGATGTTGGAATGTCTATTTTAAACACTTTTTAACAGAGAGCTGCTCGAGGATCACGCGGATCCATATTTGACCTTCTTTTGATGATATTATGCGCTGTAGATGGTGAGATGTTCACAGAAAAACAAAAAACAGTAATCCCTCTTTTAGAGGAATTTATTCCACCTTTTTTGTGTTTTAGAGATTAATAATTTGTTCACTACAAAGAAAAAGGGAAATGTATGAAAGTATGAAATAAAGCACAAAGGTAAAGACAGATGAAAGGCTTTACTCTGCAACCAGACTGACTGCCAGCCGGCTGTGACAAATCTGACGGGCTTAATCTGGTCATGCATCAACTCCAGTGTCGAGAGGCCGAGTGCACAGACACACAAACTGCAGAGGGAGTGGCAAATGACAGACAGGAAGATGATGCAAGTAACAGGGATGTTCAGGTGTCTGGTTATTATTTATGCTTGGATGTTTCAGTGTGCAACAATCCACACATGTCACGTCCTGCATATTATGGCTTGTGTTAATTCATTTCCTGCTCACCTCCTGTTGCAGCTGACCCCCCTCCAGTCTGAGTGTTTACACCTGTCCCCCCTACCTGTGGTGTATCAATAGTTTTCTCCTGTCTCCCAGTTTGTTGCGTCCGTCCCTGAACCAGCATCACAGTTAAGTACACACGTCAAGTAGCCACAGTTAGTATTTTGTTGTTACTTTCTTTTGCTTCCAGGATTATCTTGAGTTTAGTTATCTTCCTTGGGTAGAGTGATTTTCTGTTTATAACTTTTAGAACCTTTCTTTCCTGTATATCAGTGATTTTTGTTTTTTGTTTTAGTTGACCTCCTTGTTCAGTTGATACTCTGTCTGAGTCGTGCATTTGGGTCCAGAACCGCTTCATTTTGTCACACATAATCTGACTAAGACATGAGAGAGAAAACTTAGCTACATGTCTGCAGAGGCAAGTCAGGGAAGGTCTTTTCTTCAAGGGTTCTCCGACTGTTTATTTAACACGCCCTCCTGATGTGGCTGGTGCTGATCAGCTAACTGCAGGCATCATCAAAATTACAAAAACGAGATAAGCCTGAACAAATCAGAAGAGAAATCAAAACAGAGATCTACAGGCATAAGAAGTTCTCGTTCCATCCCCGGTGAGAACACAAAGGCTGTCATTTCTAGAGCCAACAAAGGTTAAAGCAGATATAACTGCAATGGTGGACTGTAGTAAACTATTTCTAGGTTGTGGAAAACATCAGGTTCAAACAAACAATGGAAGCAGCTCTGTTGACCAGCAGGTACAAAGGTGGGGCATCACGGAGGCTCAACCTCAAAGGGAAAAAACAAGATGACCCCCCTTTTAATCTCAAACTTAAGGGCCTGATATGTGCAGGCTGACGGCACTTTCACTCGACAAGTAGCATACTTCACGTACATAATGACCCTTTGACTCCTTCAACCTCATTCATGGAATCACTGCTTATTAGTCTAGGCTGGGCTTATTAACAATATTTAATTAGTCTAACGAAGCAATGCTTCACGGTTTGCACAACTCAGGTTTTTCTATGCTCCGAGTCCTGAACAATCCCAATTTAGAATATGAGCATAACTCTTCCTTCAGCGCTTGAGGAGCTGAGCTGTTGTGTAGGAAGAGAGATGATCAGCAGGAGGTCAGAGATCTCACATTCACTGACATTTCTATCAAAAGTCTTGGAGTTACTGTCTGCACATAATCTGGATTTCACAAGCAGATTTCACTGTAAAATACAAGCGGCGTAAACACGTAAAATACCTGTTCAGTTTGTAAGGGGCACGCTTGTAATAATGTTGAACACGTCTTCCATCCTTTTTAATGTATTTTTACTGGCAATCAATATGACTAAAGATTACATATGTTTTAAAATCTATTCTGGGGTAACACAAACAACTTCGGTCTATGATGTCTAATTTTTATAGCTGCAGGCTGAACTTTCTGAGATACAAAACATCTTTAATATTGTTCAAGACATTAAGTAAACGAGTACCAAATCTTGAACTTTGTCTGACTTTTCTGCAAGAATGAAAACAAGGAGATAATGTTTGACTCATTTCTTTCTTTCTGCAAAAGCAAACTCCTTTTTTTCTTGTATCTGTTCCCTGTATAATCTCACTCAGCCTGAAAGCATTTAATTCCATACAATTAAAGCAAAAATTAAAGACATAATTTCAAAATCCCAACTTGAAAGCTCCACAGAATACAGGAAGGTATTCAAAAAAAAAAAAAAAGACACAAAAAAAGCTGTCCTGAAGCTCTGAATAAAATAAAACAGACTATTATTGTTGGATAGAATGATGTACACTCACTATAGTACTGATGCTTTCAAAGCTTTTCTGAAAAGAAAAAATATGTCACCATATTCCACGATGAAAATATAAAAGCACACAAAAGTATAAACCATCTAAAGACATAACAAACATTTATATAAAAAAAAATAAAAAAAAAAGATCTACCAAAGACACACAGCGTGCACACGGCAGCAAAAGGTAGCAGACATAACCGGGCGCTCTCACTCCTTCTCACCGAGGAGGCAGAAGATCCACCTCCCCTGAGAGAGGTCTGACTGAGGAGGAGCCAATGTCTCAGACGGACACAGCGAAGGATGTCGAGACATAAAGATGCACACAGACGCACGACAAGATCCACACATAAAATACAAAGCAAGCCCATCTGACGCTGTGAACAAGCTCTGAAAAAAAAGATGTATTACAGAGATGAACTTCAAACATTTATGCTCTCCTTGCTTGACCCAGATTTGACAGTTGCTGTAGATTATCTTCAGGTCACGTGCTTCATAAATATAATGACCCTTGGCCCCAAGAGACCCCTCAACGTCAGCCTGGTAGTCTGTGCTGCACGGGTCCACAGTGGCATCTGAAGCAGGCTCCAGTGAAGGTGCAGCAGATAGGTCAGGCCTAATGGCTCATTTCCTTCTGCTATAAGCAGACATTAGAGGTGACACTGTACATGAAACAACCTGTTATGACTCCTTAATCCCTCAGTTCAGTCTCGCAGCAGCCATAAAACCGCAGTGGCACCAGAAGCTGACTAAGGGAAATGAGAGTAATAATAATGCAGCTAAAGCGCTGCTCTGAGTCCTCCAGAAACTTTGCAGTCAATGTACGCTGATCTCACTCTGCTTTAATCACCCAGAAGGCCAACTGTAGCTATACGCTACCAGCCTTTCCAAGCAGGGGTGTTCTCTGATGCTTGAAGGTCCAGGTAAATGGAGCATGTGAGCCATTCGGACCATATGTTGAAATTAGTGCGAGAATGAAAACCGCTCTGCATATTCAGGCGCATAATGAATCAGGTTAGTACGTATGGATCATGTCTGAAGCATTTGTGGAAGCAAAGGTAAGATCAAGTCAGAGTCCAAAGAGCATTTCACCCCTTGCATCAAATGTTCTAAAGATTTTTTTATTCATTCTGTCTTTTTTCCAAATATTCTTTGCACACGTGTTAAGATTGTTTCATTGGTTTAAGATGTTAAAGCAGAAGTATGACTGAAGGTGGATGTTGTTTAACATCAGCGTCCTCATCCCTGTTGCCACTGTGACTGTGTAGAAGCAACTGTAAATCTGACAGCCAGACAAGCTGTCTATCTGAGGTGACAGCACACAATTACACTTGTCAAGCTTTAAAAGCTGTGATAGCAGTGTGTGTCGTCTAATGTAATCATGCAGCCTAATTGTGCAGACAGCCCCCGCCTGATCTGCTACCTCTGTCTCCGCTGGCTGCTTCAAGGAATTCAGACTGAGGTGTCTGCATGATTAGATTAGACCAAAAACACACGCTCACACAGCTTTTAAGACATTGAGCTGGTAGAGAGAGCCTCAAACAAAATAAGGAAAAGTGTATGCATGTATTTTTATGTAATTCCCTCAGAAGTCCAGTTGCAGCCTCAGCATGAGCTCTGGGTTAATTCTGCATTTTGTCTAAAATGGAAACAGAAAAGCCCGTCGAACTGGCAGACCTGGTACTTATTAGCTCCCTTTTTTATTTCAACACTTACTGGAACATTACCAGCACATAGAACCATTAAATCTAGAAAACATTTGACCGTTATAACACGTTAGGAACAAAAGTTATTTTGTGTTTCTTTGTTGTGTTGCTACTTTGTCAATGATGTGGCAAACTAACAAACCAAGGAAGATGCACACCGTTGAAGGCGTGTCTATAGGAGGGATGTGCCGAGGTCAAATTAGAACCTCACATGGGTCCCAGTATGGACAAAATATGTGGATCATAAAACGTTTTGATCCATGAACCAATCCATTCACGGTATCAGACATGAGTCAGGTATCGACTGACACGCAAACTCAGGCGTCTGTATCGTATCCAAACTGAAAAACTTATGTAGGCAGCACATTCTTGAGTAAACTTAAAATACTGATTTTTTTTTTTAGGAAAAACAAAACCCAAGCACATATGACGTAAGTACATGTTTTCTTCAACCTACTGTCTCCTGACAGTGAGGCAGAGAAAACTATTTATTTTTATAAAATGGAAGACTGATGAAAGAGATGTTTTTTTTATTTTTATCTATTTGTTTAAGAAGTTTAGGCGTAGTTGGTTATAAGTGCCTCTGAACTGTTTAACTTGGCTCAAACATACAAGCTTCTTATGATGCCTTGCTGGAATTCTGACTCATTTCCCCTCACAGAACTGGTGGACCTCAGCCAAGTTTCTGGCCGTCTTGCTTGCCCACACCTTTTCAGAAAAGGTCTGAGGTCAGATGTTTATGGCCACGCCAATACTTTGTTTGTCTGTTTTGTTCTTAAGCCTCTGTGAAGGAATGACGCAGCCACTGTCCGATCGGAGAGCCATCCACATCCAAGCTTTAACATTTTTGGGTGACGTTGTATCCACATAATCTTTCCTGATGATGTTCTCTGTTTTCTCAAGTGCAGTCCCTCCTGCAGCACATCAGCCACATCACATGACTACCTCAAACTATGACAGTTATCCTCTCAGAAGCTAATGGCAAAACATCACTGCAGTAAATTCTCTCAAAGTACATCAGGCCACAGTCAACTTACTGCACGTAAACCTCTGACAACAGTGATTTTTACTGCTAGAATGTTCTTCTCATGCAAACCACTTTAACTTTCTGCCTATTACATCAGTAGCACAAACAACAAGGAGTTTCCTTTAAAAGGAGAAAGGAAGCAAAGAAGAGAAAAAGAGAGGGAAGGTGAGGTACAAGAAGTCTTCGCGCCTGAAGCTGAAGTCCTCCCATTTATAAACTCTTGTACGATGACTCATTCTGCCTCCTATTATCTCCTCAGAGCCCAAGTGATGATACAGTATGTTTCCCCACAGCAAATACCTCAAACGTACTCAGTGTTTGAGACGTATACGTGCACCGTGGAAGCTGCATTCAAACACACACAAGAAGACGAGGTTGTTCCCAGCAGTCGGAAGCATATGGCTCATCTGACAAAAACAAACAGGCTTTCTTTACCTCCAGCAAACATCCTCCTTACACATGGAACCTCCACGTCTCATACACACCCACAGTCCCATCTGCAGCATGTCATGAAGACCTGAGCACCCCCAGCCATTATAAGTCCATAACAAAAGTTTAGAGATGTATTATTAGAGATAATGTGTACCTTCACTGAGAAAGTGTCACAGTAATAACATCCAGTGATGTCATAGCTCTGAGGCCATTTCTGCTTCCAGAGATAACATGACAACAGTGTCAGGGACGAATGTGAGAATGGAGATGAGGCTGTTTTAGCTCACAGGAAAAGGCAGCAGGTACAGGACAGGTACGAGAGGAGCGCAGCCTTCAATAACGCTCTGCAACTTACACCCTCTGCAGGCTCAGAGATAAAGCTAAATGAGGGAGGAGGCGTCCATCATTGATTTTAATAAACTGAAGAAATTCTGTGTGATTTTTCCATCGTTTCGAATATTTTTACATCTCAGTGAGGGTCCTGCTTTATACTCCCTGTAAAATAAATACTGGAGCGCAGGCAGCAGGTGCTGGTGTAGTTAGAAGTTACTGACGTAGGGCTGGCTGATATGACCTCAAATCAGCATCAAAGATAAACAACAAACGTTTTACCCTGATCAGGATGACCAACGGACTACTTTAGCTTATTTTTAGTTTTTACCCTGATCGCTCACTAAGGGTTTTCTTGCAAATATGTGAAACTATTAAATCAGGGATACTTTTTTAATAAAAGAATACAGATATTAGTGATTTTAAAGTGAGTGAAAGGGAAAATAGATGAACTATTTATGGTCACTTACTGAATATTACAAACAACTAAAATAACAGAAATAGGCAAGATTACATCGGTTCTAAATTCTGGTTGTTGGTTTTGATGAATTTTTAGTCATTACTACAGTCGCACCTGATTAACTCCATGGCCGACGACTGGTGCACATGTTCATCACGTTTCACACACATACAGTGAAATACAACTGAACTAGTTTTACATTTGGGTTCTGAAACATCTTCTTCTTTTGTTTTGAGCATGCTGGCTTCCCATGTTGAATGTGTCTGTTATTGATGTCTGTATCCTTTAGAATATTACAGAAAACAGGGAAAGTCTGAATGTTTTCCACAAAACACAACAAAACAATCAGCAGCATCAGGCATACTGGTATTAAACATGAGGTAGATGGGAAG
The DNA here is from genome assembly GCA_037176975.1 of Arrhamphus sclerolepis. NCBI lineage: Eukaryota > Metazoa > Chordata > Actinopteri > Beloniformes > Hemiramphidae > Arrhamphus > Arrhamphus sclerolepis. The sequence goes on along the minus strand of JBAMYA010082874.1, from coordinate 13,081 downwards.
GAATGTCATACGACATATATTGTAGAAAAGGTTACAGGTTCCTTTTTTCTGATTTTATTTTTCTGCTTGTGTGCAACAATTGTAGGCTGTAATTATTATAATATTGCCTAATTTATCAAGCAGGAAAAAGTAGATGTGTTCAGAGAAACGGCATCAGTAATGGCCACAGGTGCTGCATTTCTGGTTAAAGCTGCTTTGTGCAGGAGATACATTAGTAATACAGGTCACAGAGTAAGAAACGTCATAATCAAGCTGACGATAACAACAGCTTCCTCACCACAGTCAAAAGTCATTGAAATATAAATTATATCAAGGAGGTGCAAACAGAACACAGCACCAGCTTCCACAGCGCTGAAACATGTCATGACTTCCAACCTGGCACCTGGACGCTGTATGTTCTCTGTAAATACATTTATATACAGATTTTAATTCTATGTACACGCATTTTCAGTGAGAGAAACATGCAGACGGTTTTAAGCAGTAAGCAGACAATGGAGCTCAGACAGGGTGAACCACAATGATATTAAAGATGGGGCTGTGAAGACAAGATGGGATAAACACTAACAACAGAACACAGAACGGCTGCTGAAAATCTCATTAAGTGTAAATTGAAAAAGAGACGAAAAATGTATCCCAGAGCGCTGAGGTGCCTGTGTCGCTTCTTTATCTCCACCACAACTTTCATGAGTCGATACGCCCACACTTACACTGTCACGCAGCCTCCTCCCCCACCTCTTTGTCTCTCCTCCTCACAAACACATGCAGCCGAGCATGTGTGTTCCTGTTATAGTTTCATGTCTTCTGAGTAGACGATTCTGTTATTCTGCATATAAGTATGTTGGTTGCAGCTCAAAAATCAAAAATGCTCCATACATGAAGTGTCACTGGCTCCTGCTGTTTCCATGTCACAAGCATCTCAAGCATTACTGTGATTTGTGTGACAAAGTGAATCGATAACCACATTTGACATCAGTCTCTGTTATTCAAGAGAGGGTTGTAGAGCCATTTCCTCCCCTTGGCTGTTTTGGGTTTTATGTTAAAAGCACAGAAGCAGAAAGAAAATGATCTTATGCTGAAATCTTCCCAAACTTCACTTCTTAGCATTGCACCATAGCAGTTCAAAGCAGTGTCACACAGATATACACGCTGATGTACAAACCCCATATTCATTTCAGAAACGCTATGACTTACGATCTTCTAATTTCCATTAACTGGTGAGGGAACGGAGGTACAGACTCAGCTACTGATGTCCTCCACTCATTCAACTCTGTGCACAGAGAAATCAGCGTCCTGTAACCTGTATGGAAAAGGTCCACTGACCACTTATAAATAACACGGCTCATTAGTCCTAATTTAGTTATAAAGTCAGGCACCACAGCATCACTACGTCCATATTCTGATTTCTAGCTAATGGTACATGGATCAAAATTGCAACAGGGAGAAGCACTACTATTAAAAAAGAGTGTGCTAATTTCATCTTTCCCTTTAAAATATTTCGGTTTGAAAAGAGAAAAGCCAGACATCGACTTGTTAAGTGGACACCGCCAGCATGCAGTGGAGCAGAGGTTGTCCTACAGACACTCGCTGCTTCTCTTCAGAGGAGCAGTGACAGAGTTTCAGAATCAGACGTCCAGCCGAAGGTCACAACGCTGTCATCATACTGGATGATCAGCTTCTGTCAGCTCTGTGGAACAGTTACTGCAGCTGCGTCACAGAGAACATTTAACTCTCGTCTTTACTTCAGGAAACCAAAATCTACGACTACAAATATCCACCAAGTTAGTGGGGCTAAATAAGAACTCAGAAGGCAGCGTAATACGACTGCACACCAAATCAATAAGAGCATATATTGATTATTGTGTTGCTATCTGTGTTCTTGTTGCTACATTAAGCTGATTTTCAGATCCTTGTGTCAACTTATTTAAAGAGAGAACTCAACAAAACCTCAAATTGATGTTGATGAACCCTCAAAGCAGGATGAAAAGCAGCTGTATGGAAGAAGACAGCATTATAGCAAAAAAGAAGAAGATTTATAGCAATTTCTGTTCAGCATTTCTACCACACACACACACACACACACACACACACACACACCAGTAAACACAGCAGAGGAAATGCAGGGTTCAGCGTCTTACCCAGGTACATGTGAACAAATGGACTACAAGGTCAGGAACTGAACCAGTGACTAACTGGAAGACAGACTGCTCTGCTTCCTGAGCCAGCGCCGTCCTGAGGTTACACCAACCAAACCTGACGTGGCAGCTGATGTGAATGCAGCGTGTTCAGTGAAGGGGACAACTGTCAGGGACCCAGATACAAACTTAGCAAGCAGGAGGAGCAGAACTACAGAAACTTTTAAACTTACACGAACCAAAGAAAAGCTAAGATGCTGCAAAGGCAAACAAAACAGTTTTAGAGTTAAAAAAAAGCAAGGACAGTCAAAGAACAGGACTGAGGGGTGTAATACAAAGGGAGATAACAGAGTTAGCAAGGCTTGACGTGTCTAAAGCCAGGATTTCTAAAGCGGATCTCTTTTACACTTGGTCACCATGGTGATTCATGCTGTCAAAGCAGTCATGTATACTGCAGGTGAAAATAAATATTTATACAAGTGCACACTGCATTTATTACAGCCTCGTGTGACAATCACAGTACCAACAACAATAACAGTACACGAACAATAATAATGTTTAACTTGTTAAAATGTATCAGCAAATTCAGTCATTAGCAAGAATTATTTATAAGTGTTGAGATTATTCTTTTTTAAAGAACTGAAATAATCCAGTTCAATTTGCCAAACTATATATATATATACAATATGAAAATGAAAATGTATTTTCAAATCATATGAAACCATTCTCTTCATTATTCTGCTTAGTTCCAGACGTACTGGTTCAGTGTGCCGGTGTTTGTTTCGGTGATCTGAGAGATCGGCTGTCCGTCACTGCTTCAAAGCGCTGCCACTGGGCAGTTGTCATGTAGCTGCGGTCCAGCGAGTGAAGTGTGAAGTGCGCCGTGTGTCAGCCTGCAGCTCTCAGGTGAGTCGACAGCCAGCTGTGAGCTGGAAGCCTCTCAGAAACAAAGCCGTCAATCAGCTCTGAGGAGACCTCCTCACCTGCCCCCATTATGACCCTCTTGACCCTTTACACACACACGCACACACAAAACAGTCTCTCTGCGGGGCATCTGTCTTTCTCCATTTTCCTCCTCCATTTCGCTTTTGTCTGTCATGGGACTGCGACTCTTTACTCGCTCTTTCTCTCCCCCTGTTTGTTTTTCTCTCCCCTATCTCTTCCTGCCAGTCGACTTTAGTATTCACAGCCACTCTTACTCATTTGATGTTTCCGCTCACCCTATTAATTTCCTTTTGCGTACCCACTTTTCCCTCTCCCTCTTTCTCTCCGTGCTTCTCCGTCTTGCTGAGGTGGTCTTCAGGAGATGAGTCACTGCAGCTTTTGCTACTCTGCAGATGATTTATCTGCCCACAAGCAAACAGACATGGGAATGATAGAGGTCTGTGTGTGGAAGCTGGAGAATGGTTCGGGGGTGGTGGGGGGAGATACTGAAGGAAAAAAAGATGAAGAGAAGAGGAGGCGAGTGGAGGCCAGAGAAGAGGCAGCCAAACTGCTGGCATCATACTTTTTAAAATAAGAGAAATTCTCCAGATGAATGCTGAATTTATCAAAGAACTGCTGATGTTTTAGTGAATGAAATCTTTTCCAGAGCACAAGTTTTATGCTCATCTTTTCCACAATGTAAATTTTTCATTTCTCTATAGAGTGCAGATGCTTCTTCTCCACTCTTTCAAACAATGTGCACATGAGAGCACCTTTAAAGGGAGATTAAACATTTTATGTTACTAACCTGCTTGTAATGACAGCGTGGTTTAAAGAAAGACGAGAGCAGAGAGGAACAAGGCAGTGGAAGCACATCAGGTAGCGCGAGAAAGGCTGGAGGAAGAAAAGTAGAGAAAAGAGACGAGAGAAGGGAAGGGAGACGATTGAGACAATAAAGAAAGCATGAAGGAAGAAAGAAGAAGAAAAAGGAAAGTTAACTAGATTGTAATAAAGGGCCGTAAAGGTAAAATAACAAGGATAAAGAGAAGGAATGGGAAATGGGGAAAAAAGAAAAATACAAAGATTATGAGGCTTAAAAAGAGGAAGCAAAGGAGAGGAAGAAAAAAGGAACATGAGCTGACCAGACCATCCAGCCTGACACTCCAGACATCACACAGGAAACCCAAGCAAAGAGACAGAAAACAAGGGAGGGTTTGATGATGGAGGGAAGGAGGGCTTGATGGATGGAGGCAAGATGGGTGGGTGGAAGGGAGGGAGGGAGTGTTTGATGAAGGGAAGAAGGGAGAGGGTGAAGATGGGCTACAGGGAGGAGAGGAGAGGATGCTGAGAGAAGTAGCCAGGAGGGAATTTATTGCAATCATTACATTTGATGGACTCACTGAAGCTGCACTTCATACTCACTGTCTGGCTCCTGTTTGTGTGTGCGTGAGTAAATATGAAGCCTCCCACCACGCTGCACACACACACACACACACACACACACACACACACACGTATGTCTGGCTGAGCGTTTGACCGTATTTTCTTTAGCGAGTTAGCATTTACGAGGGGAGGGAAGGGGATGCAGGGGTGAAGGGGAAATGAAGATGGGTGTCTGATTTTCTCATTTTCTGTCTGGGCGACCGTTGTATCCAGCTACAACCCTCTTTTACTTTTCTTTCAAATTCTCTCTTCAAATTCCTGCCAGACAAAATGCGTCATGCAGAGTATGCTGTCTGTTCCTGACATGGTTACCAGTTACTGGAACCAGCACCAGTTACTGGAACCAGCACCTGCAAACAACCCTGGGTCACTGCTGGAGGTGATGACCATGAACTTTAACCACATCTTTGAGTCTTGGAGGTTGGAAGTCTGTCTTGATTTAAAAACCTACGTTTTTTGCATTTCCAGTTCATTCAACCAGACGAGGTCATTTAAGTGGATTCTTCAGGAATAAGCAGTTTTAGTGTTTAGGAGGAACATTTGTTTGTAATGATTAACCAGAATAAATATCAGCAGAATCTACTGCTCTTCATAATCAATTTTGGTGTAAAAAGTGGATCATCTCAGAGTTTAAGAACTACTTTTGATGAATGTTTTTATTATTTTATGAGGAGCCAACGACACCAGAAAGACGATATTCTTGTTGTTGTTTGTTTGTTTGTTTGAAAAAAGGACTGTAACTGGGCAGACTATGAGGTCACTGCTGTGTTTGCAATTTCCATATGATGAAAAAAAATCATCAAATAAATTGAATGGATAAGAAATGTTGCAGATTTACGATTTCTTTTCAATGAGAAAACCTATTTTTACCAATCCTTCTGAATCCGACTTTGATGGTTTATTTCTTAGCAACAGAGATTCAATGTTGTCTCTAGAAAATGGTTTTCATTGTTCACTTGACCCCCTTATACCTCAAACACGAGGGATTTATGGAAAACAATAAAACCACCCGCTTGGAATGGTAAAATAGTAAACGGTGAAGTTTATTGAAGGAAAGTTGTTCTGAACATTGTTTGTGGCTGAGCAGCTAGTGTGTCGTATGTTTTTATGGCTTGGGAGGTGGGAATGAAAAAAGTATATTATATTAGTTACTAAATCACAAAGTTAGTTGATATAAGATTCACAACAGCAGTTTTTGGGTATTTAAAAGTTAAAAACATGAAAACGTGTTGTTATTTATGGCAATCAGTAATGTACAGGTCCTCTGAAACGTTCAGCCTCAGTCCTGATTTATAGTTGAAACCTGAAGTTTACGTCACTTTATAATTAGACACAGAACCTTTTTTGTCTCACTTCTGACATTAAATCCAACAAAACTTTCCCTGTTTTATCTCATTCCTGATTACCCAAATTATTTCTGTTTGTTAAATGTCATAATAACAATGAAGAGAAAATATTTTAATACCTTCTTAAAAGCTAGATGTTTACTATACCTTCAAACAATCAGGAAAACAATCAGGGACCTCATTTCCTCATTTCTAAAACTGTGCAAAGCATCATCTCTAAACTTACCCAAAAAGTAAAAAGTCACACACTCAAAAACACAAAACAAAACAAAAATCCTCATTTCTAAAACCATGCATACACACACACAAACTAGCAGTTTCTCTTTATAAATCACAGACCACCTGGAAGTTTGCAAAGGAGGACTTGCTGCATATCCTGCCCTCAACACACCCACATTTACCATAAAAGGTCAAAGTAAAGGAGCCCATGAATGTTTCTGCACATAAATCAGCTGCTGCCAGACATCACACATGCACCTGCCTTCCTGTCAGAACCATGTTTGAGTTGCTGATAATTTGTACATTGATAGGATGAAAATTTCTATGGATCATATAGACGCATTCATCTTCACTCTAAACCTTTGTAGCAACAGGACTACAGCCCAGTTACATCTGCAAATCGTCAATTTAATGGCACTATAACATTTATATAACATATATTGTTGATCATATCAAACACATAACTGTTGTTTAATTCCCACTGCAATGAGACCCGAGACCTGAGACCTGAGACCCGAGACCTGAGACCCGAGACCTGAGACCTGAGACCCTGCTACAGGATGATGCGGTTCCTGCCCATCAGTCTGGTTAACAGTGGATCCAGTTCAGCACATAAATCCAGGAGCACTGATCTATCAGAAGTCATCATTAGGGGCCAGGAAATCTTGGTGGTCCCAACAAACTCTCCATCTTGATCCTTTAATCCTCCAGGAGCGCCAGCGTATACATATATATATATATATATATATATATATATGTATATGTTTACTCAGCAATTACACCAACTGATGCATACATTTTCACAATTAAGGCAACAAACAGTGTTATCCATCATCCGAGTACGTATTTTTAAGATGGAAGTACTATATATGAACGTAGTACTCTGAGTTCTTATGGACTAGTGATGGAACATGGGCCTACAAGTCTGATATGAACTGAAGCTAAATGTCTGAGATAAACCAACTCACCATTTACCCCGTCTCTAAACTGTGGCTGCACAAGATACACACTTGGCATAAAAGTGAACACATTCTCCTTTTTTTTAAATATACCCTGACCTCTGTGTGGAAAGTGACACAACTTTGAGGCAGTGTTTTGTGCCTGCGATAATCCAAACTGACCTAAAAGAGGAAAAGTTTAGTCTGATTTTACGTCAGAAGGTGAAGAAAAAAAGTGTTGTGTGGTTTTTTAAACAGTGTATGTAAATGTCACTACCTTAACGTATCCTAAGGTAGTTTTCTAAGTCAAGGTTACCTCCAGCAAGGCTCGTGTTGGCTGTTCAGCCATCCCTCCAGCCAGCTGAGTTTCCATTCTGCATGCGTGCCACTCACCAGACAGCAGCCCTCCCCAACACACAGACAGACACTCGTATCCCAAAGCAGCAGTCATCTAGCTGCGCTCAGGTGACAGCACTCAGATTTAAAACCCAGTAGCAGCATTTTGTTTCTGCCCCGCTGACTCCTCCTACAACCCAACCAGGTTTATCAGCCTCACACAGGCGGCTGCGAGCTGGATCAGCACCTGGTGGAGGAAAGCAAGGAGGAGTGAGAGAAATGAAAATGAAAGAAAAACTATATCAGCTAGCAGGGGTGGAAGAAGTGGGGGTGGAGAGGAGGTGAAGAGCACAAAGTAAAGCATGAGTACAGGGGGTGGAGGAGGGGTGTAATGGATCAACTGGGGAACTCTTTCACACTCCACTGTGGCTTTGCCCTGCCAATGACCCTGTCATCATAGAGTGCATGTGTTTGTGTGTGTGACTGCTTTCGACAGGTGTCCGATACTGAATCTTTGCTAGCTTACGTACTGCTGTCTGCCATTCCCACCACTGACTCAACACACACACACACACACACACACACACACACACACACACACACACACACACACACACACACACACACACACACACACGGCATGACTTTACATAGATCAGAGATGGGTGGGCCAGATGAAAAATGACTTTGCCTCCTGAGGGTGAGTGTACATCTGACTGAGTCTCGTTTATTTAAGTGTGTGAAGTGTGTCTAAGTGAACTCAAAGTCACCTTGACCATTTTTTTTTATTTCTCTTAATTGCTATTGATCAACAAGGACAGTGTGATTTAAAAAACATCCCTGAACTCAACTGTTAATACCGTATAATATGCAGCCTTTTCTAAGAAACTCAGTTTGACTGAACGTTCATGAACATTTGACAGAGAGCCAGCATGTACTGTACCAGCTGGTTCCTACTGGAGAGATCCAAAGCAGCAAAGCACGTTGTGGTTTGAAAGGATGATCCGTCCAAGCTTTTCTGACAAGGAGCAGTGATTCTGATGCGTATAGAAGTATGGAGCACCGAGAGCTCAGCTGGCAGCTCACAGCTGGTGAAGAGCAACCACGACTGTGGATGCGCACCTTTCTTTTGCTAACGTCTTTATATCACTTGTACTAGCTTCTCCTTTCATCAGTTCATCGCAGCACATGCCTTAAAAAATCTGTAATGTTTCTTCCAATGTTTTAAATGGTTTGTAAAATAAATCCACAGCCATAGTGTTGGTAACTGACTTCACTCATGTTTTGTATGTCATCAAATAACTAAAAAATCTGATGGCTAATCTGAGGTTCTCACTGTACAGTTTTTACAGTCTTATAAGATCACACGTCACACTGTATAATGTGAAATTGGTAAAAAATAATTCTGTATGTTGCAATATGTGATTGAACATATGCTGAATTGTGAACATGGCAGAAAAAAATGAGTTTATTTCAAGCTCTGAGCCTAGCGTCATCATGTTAGCAGGCTGCTTCTAATGTGCTAATGCACGATGACTCGAAAGTTAGCATTGTCATAGTGGTGTCCTTGTGCTTTGAAAAAAAAAAGAAATAAAATCAAGAAAAAGGAGTCTTTCTCCTTTATCAGCGTTGCAGACTTTTTCTCCTGTTTCTTGTATCTGGCGCTGCTGCATGTTAAAAGCTCCAACTCTGCAGCAGAATTAAACATATTTACAGCCTGGAACAAAACTCTGTTTTGGTCTCTATAGTTAGAGTTTAAATCCATGACAACTGTAGAGGGGATAAACTACTTGTACCACATCAGATTAATTTATATTTATTGGTAAAGCTGACTAATCAGATGCCAGAACATCATTTGAAGTGTTTGAATACGAGAGCTAGCCGTTGGCTCTGATAGGCCCCACTTCCCCCCAGGTGACCAGACCCACCCAGCTCTCTCACAAATACTCTTGACATGAATTACAGGTCTGATTTTCAATTCTTGCCTGAGATCTCATGTCTCATCTGATAACCAGCTCATTTTACACTTCATTTAGCCTCTCTTCCACTTTGTTGTATTTGCATCCACAAAACAGCCAAGCTAATGCTCAGTGCCATCAGTAACCGGCTCAGTGCACCCTTTCTCTCTAGTTTCACTATGTGAAACACACTTGTGTCAGGTGTAGTTAGTCTATGGTGTCAGGTAGACGTATACTGATTGAAAACCCAAACGTAGCCTGCTTGATAAAGTGTTTGGAGGCCCAAGCCAAACTTCCCACCATCAAGTCTATTTCAGCCAAGCTAGGTTGTATTTGTCATCAAACGATGCTAAATATTGTGAGAATATTTTCTTACATAATTCAGCTGGTGAAACACACATGAAATTTACTGCATTATAATTTGAGATTCTGTGAATTTATCTGCAATTCCATACTGAAATTCCAGTCCTGCCGGGTATCGTCCTTGTTTGGGAGGAATATTGCAGAAAGGGAAGAAGAGATGAGAAGAACCTTGCCAAATTCCTAAACCTAACCTTCCTTTGCCTCATTCCTTCATTCACACATCTACATCTCTTCTCTTCTTCACCAGTCAGCCGACCTCTGCTCTCAACCAACCTGTCTCTCCTCTCCTCAGCTGCAGTGCCGTCCTCCCTTCATGTGCTCGTTCTGTCCCTTCCTTTCTATGTTAAACAACTCTCAGGTTTACATCCGCTTCCACATTATTTCTTACATCCTGAGATTTGCATTACCTTTCAAAATCTCCTTTATTTAATCTCAAACTGAAAAACTTAAAAAAAGAAAATGTCTCTTTAAAGGAGGCACAGTTTAAATTCACTGTAGACGAGTCAGCGGGACCGTGTAACATTCAGAACAGTAGTGCAGCATAGCGACGCCTCGAGTTTTGTGTTATTGTGTGTGAAGCCAAACAAAGGAATATTACACGACCTCTAAAGACGCATCTCTCATTTGCTGGTCTCCCTCCTGAAATCCGGCTTCTCAGGACTGAGAGACAATTATACCACAAGCTTTGGTTCCACGGTTCTGGCTTGAAATACTGTATGTTTTTAAAGTACTCATATCCTTGGGCTTGTGACAACAGCCTTAGTAATCTAGTCTTGTACTTTCTGCCTGTGTTCATTGCCTACAAGCTTTGAATCTTTTTAAATACTTTGTTATACTTCCTTAAAAAAACTTTTCAATCCCTTTGTCACACACAAAGAGCAGACCAGGCTCAGGAGTCTCATGCCAACAGCCCAAACACAGACTCGTCAGTCTGCTGTTGAAGTTCTACTTTCATGACTGAAATTTTACTTTACTAAAAATTAAAAAAACAAAAAAATAGTATGCAGAAGAGGGAAGGGTATGAATGCGGTTGCTATCTTTGCAGAGGAGCTTATCAGTTCTTTTCTGTGCAAAAACTGCATCATATTTATGAAAGATAACTATCCACCCTGAGAGGAAGGCGCAGTTTAAGGCATTTAAGTCGAATGCTTCATTGTCAGGTAGGTTCAAGTGTACATCTGATAGGCACAAAGATGATTTAGCCAATCAGTGTCAACTACACACACACACACACACACATGTGGGCAGGCCTGCATGCAGTGATCCTGTAGTGAAATCATCAGTGCTGCTCTGCCTTTGCAGCTTGTGTTATCAGAGTTGTCAGGGATACAAGTTTAGGGTAGAAAACATACATAATGCCTTTTGTAGGGAGAAGGGTTGTGTATAATTCAATGACAGAATGTAGAATTCTGCTTTTGTTTTTTTAAACCAGCCCCCCTTTCTTGTAAGATTTTGTTTTTTGTCTTTACGTAATATCTGGCATTACTTTAACCAGTGCTGACTCATTTTTGACTGAACCACAAATTCTTTTTTTTAAAATAACAAAAAGCATATGATAATAGCATTGATTAAAGCTCCTACGAGTAGGATTTTAGTATTTTACTTGACTGACCCCCTGTGGCAGTATTAAACAAGACTTTGTGGCCAATATTAGTACATATGATTTCTGAGTGTTCCCAGGCACAGTTCTGTGTTGGGTGGAAAGCTTTTGGTCACGATGCTTAGCAAGCAAACATCTGCTAATCAACAGCACTCCTACGACTTACTATAATTACTGTTGAGGATAATTGGCACAAATACTTTAGTCATGAAGCAAAGTCGTGGTACAAGTGTTTGAGAATATTACTAATCCCGAGGAAAGCTTGGGAATGTGTTGCAGGTCTGAAGTCCAGTGATGGATGTAAGTAAACAACTGACGTTGATAATACAAAACATGAGATACACTCTGGTGAAAAACAACGAACACCCTTTTTTCCATTTTAAGGTTTAACATATTAGGACATAACAGAACCATTACAAGGCCTTAAAATTAGCTTAATACTCTAGACACAATTTCAGTCAAAGTGTGGCTGCCAGACAGACAGAACTACATGTGAATCTGTATGAGCTTAGTTTAAGGAAGAGCCCATGTGTGCCTCAATGACTGCACGGTGACCAGATCAAGTGTAATGTGAAATTTTACAAAGGTCCCGTTAAGTTCTTTTCTTTGAGAGAACAGACTTTCTCAAAATGTCTCTAAAGCTATTAATAAAGGGGCAGCCAGTGGTAAGCACGGCGGACCCTCCACATGCTCTCCACAGTTGGCAAGACAAAGCTGATGTAGCTGGATAAGAGCAATAAGTCACATTGTGATCATGAAACTACTCCAAATGAATCACGTGTTCATTATCAAAGTTATACTGTTTTTTAATGTCTACATCCAGTCAATCAGTTGATTCTATGCTCAGATTCAGTCACCATTTTCAATTTCCCAGTAAGTATAAGACTCCATCTCTCATGCTACTGTATCTCTGGAGCATTTTCAAGCCTCTAAACCGCTGTCTTCCCATTTGTTTTTGACCAGTTCTGTGCAATTTATTGGTGAAAAGCAGCTTGGTGCAAAGGGGAATTAATGATTGGAGCCCTACTGTTATTGATAGAATTCCAGACGGTTTAAGACTGATGAGCTTCATATGCACTCAGTTCCCCCTGCAGAGCTCCCATTGTCTGATAAACGGGCGTGGGGGTTTTCCACATACATACAATCCCAGGTGAACTCTGACAATAAGATTCATTGGTGCAAGAAGAACATGTGTGATGCAGCCTGGAGGAAAGATCCTGCTAAAGAGAACTAAACCGGGAAGGTTAGGAAGGGATTAAGCTACTTTACTTCTGTTGTTCTCAAGGGCTGAATACACAGTTTTACAGTCTTTTTGATTCATCAGAGGAGTTGATGAATGGCCTATTTAAGAAAACCTCCCTGATGAGTAAAAATGAAGCCACAAGAATGCGAAAGAAAAAAAAACATGTACAGGCGAAACGGCTCATTCATGGTATTCAAGTGGCTTTGTTTAGTTCATACCAAATGCTTTGGGACTCATTAGACCCTGATGCAACATAGATATATAATACTGTATTAAAATATTGAATTTGCCATGGTTTGGAGCATCAACGATAACATAGCTGTGTGTTGTCCTTGAACACAAAGCTGGTTAGCCAAAGATTAGTTTTGATAGTATTGCGAAGACCACTTCTGATATTTAGATAGAAAAATAGATCAGACCAGTGTAAATGTCGATTAAACAGGCCCAACCCCAATGGTTTTCTGAGGAGTGGTTTTGGAGCCTGCAATGTACTGGCGACCTATCCAGGGTGGACCCCTGCCTTTCGCCCGAAGTGAGCTGGGATAGACTCCAGCAGACCCCCGTGACCCTGCACAGGAA
>JBAMYA010082855.1:0-23034 GCA_037176975.1 Arrhamphus sclerolepis | reverse complement strand
ATACTTTTTTGCCCTACGATCTATCTATCGATCTATCTATCTCTACATATATATATATATATATATATATATACACACACACATGTACATATGTGTGTGTGTGTGTGTATATATATATATATTATAAAAGCACACACACATGTACATATGTGTGTGTGCTTTTATAATTTCTCAACAGCCTGGTTGTCTGCAAAATTCCAAAGACTACCACTGGAAACCTGTGGACATGATTTCTTACGAACTGTTGATCAAATAAATCAAACGACACGTCAAACTGAAATTGCTATCTACTTCTAGAGCTAAGTAGGCTTAAACAATAGTGTGCTTCAATTTAAGTTAATTTTTAGTTCCAGCGGGACATGCAGCAGCCTGACCTATCCTACCGCACTGTTGTTTGTGGTCATTGTTGATAATTAATTTAAATGTTGACCAGAATCCACAAATATTCACCAGGAGTTTGTTCAGCATAATGGACACTCACAGTATTTATTCTGCAGCTTTTCAGGGCCATGCTGAAGGCTTAATCTTTTCTTGTAGCTGCTAATTCCTTCTCCGATAGGAATCTACTAAAAATTAAAACACGTTTTACGAAACACAAAATGCAGTAATAGGATGAGAAAGATCTTGGCCTCTTTACAAATTGAAGTAGGATCTTGACATTGAAAATGAATATTCCCCTTGAGTTAACTTTTTGTATTCGCTCAACCAGTTTTTTTAACAATATACACAGATATGCTGTACAGGAACTTTATAACGAGGACAACAAAAGACCTGAGGTTTCCCTGAAAACACGAATCAAAAAATATCCAATGGTCTACAAACTTTAAGCTTTACAGTTGGTCCTTTTATATAACCCCCCCACCCCCGTCAGATGAAAATATATTTTACTCCGATGGATTATGTTCTTTCCTTCCTTTGCAACGGCTCATGGTGTTCCCCAGGAGACTCATTTAGAGAATCATCTCCTTCTTAAACATTTAAAGAAACCAACAACGATTTGGGGATTGGTCTCTTATCTGAATGATTTCTTGACAACCCCGATTCCAAAAAAGCATTGGGATGCTGAGTAAAACATAGCTAAATAAAAATGGAATGCACTGATTCTGATTAATCTCATAAAACCATTCTTGATTCCCAGACGAAGAAACTGAGACATTTTATCATTTCATTTTGATTTTGATAGCAGCAATATGTCTCATAAAAGTTGGAACAGCAGGCAACAAAAGGTTGGGGAAGTAACTTATGCAAATGAAAAACAAATCTAGGCGCATCTGACAACTAATTGGGTTTACTGATTAAAGGTCAGTGACGTGACTCAAATTCAAGGACGTATCACTGACTGCCACTGCAAAAACATTTTTATTTCTGTTCATGTGCGTGCCACACTGTCAGGAAATTATACATTGATGTTTGTGTTAAAGTCATGTTTTATCTGCTCAGATGACATCTTAAGTTTTCTTTCTACCTGGTTCCATAAACACATTCACACAGAACAGCAACTGTCGTAAAAAACACTTCACGCAGACACATGTAGGGGGTACTAAAAATCTCAAAACTGAATAGTTGTTCTGGATTGCTTTAATACGCTCGTAGCGTGTACATACAATGCAGCCGCGTATCTAATGATACTGTCCAAAGACATAACTTGTGCAGAGCATTATGCACTTATGTTTAGGAAGTGGTCATTTATAAATGTCTGTAAATACATGCTGGGTTAGCATATAGCAGAAAAGGATATTAAAGGTGGCACTACTGCCTCCAAAAAAACTACTTAAAAAAGAAAGTCTGAACGTCAAATTCACCTGTCACTCGCCGTCTTTGGAACGTGCCACAGCTGGATTTTATGAGGCAACACCTCGAACAACAGATTATCGTGTACCTGCTTTAGTTCATGTTAAACATCTGGTGAAGTGATTAGTATATGAAGGCTATTTCCATGTGGAAAACTAATTTCCGTGTCTAAGAAGAAAAAGTTAAATCAATTTAAAAACAGGCATTTCTGTTGTACCCGTCTGTTCCTGTTTGTTAAAATCTAAATAATCAATATAAAATAGATACCAACAATGAAAAGAAAAATAAACTTATGTTGACAGCAGTGGTCTATTTGAAATATTCTTTAGTATCTGTTACCCTAATCATGAAATAGATTCAACTGTCATTATATCAACTGTACGAGGTGAGTTGATGCTAACAACAAAAAATAAATAAATCAGACTTGACAGCTGGTAGTTGACATCACACATCACATCTGTACGTCTCTGAGGACAACTGTTTAGTGGTCACAATGAAAAGACTGAACAAGAGCAAACTGCAACGTGGACTGATGGTCGTTTTCATGTCGGCGTGAACATAAACGTGTGGTGTGTTCTGGGTGAATGTAGAATGGAAGTGTGTGTGGTGAATGCAGAAGGTGGGTGGGGTTGGGGGGCGGATGTACTGGTGTGTGAGGTGACAGGGACTCACTCTGGCCTTGGCAGCGGGGGTGGAGGGGTCTGATGTCTTGTTGTTCGGGGCGGAGACCTGAGGAGACAACCAGCCCCCCTGGTCAATACAACCTCCAACCAACCACACGCCACAGCACAACGGGGCGGAGGGGTGGGTGGAGGGGTGGGGACATGAGGCTGATCAAAAGAGAATGGGTCAACCGATCAGATGACTGCGTGGATGGTTGCAGCCAATCGGAGCACGAGATTAAATGGCGAGAAGAAAACAAAACAAAAACAAAAGAAAACTAGCATGCGTCAAAAAGTGAACCAGTTCCATTACGTTTTTTTTTTTTTTTTATCTATAAAAAAAAAAAAGAAAACCCTAAACAACTGAATGTACAATCACCAGTTAGATGTCAGATTTATTTATGGGTCAAGGCAAATAGAACATCGGATGTGCTGTATCAGATGGACGCTGGGAACCATTTATATGGCAGGAAACTGCAGCAGATGGAGCGCTTTGAAAAACATGATTATGATTTACAGTGGATTAGTTTTGATAAATAAAGATTGCCATTGTGTAGGAAACAAGATGCAATTACGTATGAGGGAAGAATGGGATGTCAGAATAATTCAACATCAGACAGCGACACATTTCTTCAAGCATAATCTTGTTCAAACAACGTGGACAGAAAAGTTCCGACTGGATAGAACTTATAAAAACACAAGTCAGTCAAATGGACGTCAGAAGAAGACTGTTCCTGTTTGTCTTAGAAGGATTCATGTGTTTCTATAAAGCGACCTCATTGGAGCAACAGCTTGATTTTTGAAACAGATGGGAGACAACACAGCAGGAAAACACCTGCTCCTGCAAAATGCAGGGTACTTGCCTGAAAAGAGGAATAAAGCAGAGTAATTATACCTTGATGCAGACAGCTGGAGACACGCCAACATTTTCTTCATTGACTTTTATTTTGTTGGAAAATAAGAGCGTAGACCAGCTTGGTAGAGCAGTCAGAGAGAAAGAGCTTATTCTATACACTGATCTAATATAATGCTCATGTCATCACATCCAAATTCTACAAGTTAAGGGGGTGAAGACTCAAAACAAGCTTGCATGAGTGTTCTCAGGCGTAAATATAGAGTGGAGTTGGTGTCTGTGCGCATCTGTGCTGGATGTGACATATCCTAAATTGTTGTGAAGTCTGTGACAGCCAGAAACTTCTGTCTTAGCCTGCAGCTCTGCCATGCGACCAGGCAGAAGAAGGTTAATGAAATGTGGATGTGACAGAAGGATTTTTCACTTGAGTTAAATGATGCACTTTAAAAGCTGAACGGTGATAACGATTATGTGGAAAAAGTGGTGAGAAGTCAGTGCACATAAAAGCTCTCAGGCTTTCAAGTGGTAGAACCACATCAGTTATATGGGATAAGGTCAGGAGAGCGGGGTGTGGTGTAGTAAAGCAGAACAAAAACCTGCAACAAACTGAGTCAAAATGCAGTGAAAATCAACATTCGACATCCTAGGTTTACTAGGATGCAGTTCTAACATGATACGACAACATGACGCAGGAGCATGAAGGCGTGTCTCAATGATCATTTGTGATGACACAGCTTTAGACTAAATACAACATGATGTTTGCCTGACAGATGGGTCTGAAAGCAAACCAAAGGGTCTCCTCATCCAGGGGGCGGGACTAACTGTTGATCTCTCAAACCGCCACTGGACGCAGTTGGATGGTGCCACAACCAGTCAGAGCGAAGAACACGGTGACGTATTCAGAACGACTCAAAGGAGTCAGCTGGAGAGTGTTGAGGAGAAGAGTTTGATGGAGAGAGATACCAAAATAATGCAAATGGAATCCAGTGACTGTTGCCCTTTTTGCAAAGTTTGAGAATAACTGGTGTGCTCGAACAATTTCTTTGAAAAATTTAAACACTTGTTCTTAATTAGCTTCCTTTATCATTATACCAGATGTCTCTTACCAATGAGATGGACGTCATGCAGCACAAATCCCTAAAAGATTGTCATGGAAGTCCAAGTCTTTGATTAAGTGTTGATGTCAAAGCCGATTCAAGCCAGCGACTGCGTATAACTATGGACGATACTTGCCCTTTGGTTTCAACAGAGAGCTTTTGAAGCCCAGTTTTCCTTGAACTTCCCAGCGTCATGTTGCAAAGAGGCCATGTTACAAAGCTGTCAAAACCAACGGCAGAGCCAATGGCTAGCTCTGTTTCAAGCATGAATTCTCGCATCAGATTGGTCAACTTTATTGCTTGGTAAAATATAATATATAATATTATATATATATATATATAATATAATTTATCTGATGTGGTACAAAAAAACAGAGACCAAATCAGTTTTCATTTTTTATACCAGGCTGTAAATATGATTAATCCATTTTGAAACGAGAGGCAATGGGGATTTGCTCTGTTTTGGAGCCAGCACCAAGTGGTCAGTGGAGGAACTGCAACAAAACATATTTCTTCATTAGGTTTTGACCTGGAAAATGGATGGTTGCTGCTTGATTCAAAGTATGTCACAGCTCTGTCGTCATCGCGTAAATCTTCTTCTACAATTAGCGCTAACATACTGCGTGTAGATTCAGTTTTCCCAGTTCCCCCTGGATGAGGAGGCCCTATAGTTCATTTTCAGACCCCTAATCAAATCTGTCTAGATGTGAGTCTGATCTATCAGGCCACCACTGGGTGTTAATGTGTCTGTTTTCATGGAAACACAAAGCTTTGCTACTGAGCTCAGAATAGGCACACCATTTGGAAGAAGATGTTGAAGTGAGGAGTGGCTTAAATCAAACAAAACTGCCTTTTCTGGGTTATTTAATGGGCCAGTTCACCCAAGCGAATAAAGTTTACCCCCAAAATCCATTCAACTGACAAATAAAAGTTATTAAACCTGTAAAAACATGCAAGACCTGGTATGAATCTTCTAATTGATCTACCAAAAGCACTGTAGTTATTAATGCAACAATCTGAGGCCAAACTCCAGTGAGATGGAAGTTTGCTGTGGAAAACAACACAGCAGAGATGGACTGATGATGAACTGGACTGACACATTATTTCATAACAGGACAAGTGGGACAGTGGATCATATCTGTGAATCAAAGCGACAGCGCATTCCTTCCCCCCCGACAGACTGTCACAAACACTGTGGAGACAGAAAGATGCTGGTCGACTTTATCGCTGCAGAAGGAAAAGGTCTCATGTACAACACACTTTTCACCAAGTATTTATGTGTACAAGTGGCAGAGACAGATGTGTGGAAACATAATTTCTACGTGGGTTTTTGGGAAAATGATGAATACAGACAATGTTGCACGTTTAAGTGAAGTGACAGGCAGATAGAACTAGCATAAAGATTTAAAAAAAAAAGGCATTTCTTTAGAATGTCTGTTTTTCTAGAACGATAAAGTTTTGGGAACGGTACATCCAACAAACTGGATTTTATTTTAAAATAAGAAAAACAAATTTGCATTCCATCTTGTGAAAATTAATAAAAGTACTTTGGATGTAGTATTGGTAGGTTCCTGTCTTGACTTTAAAATCATATATATATTGTGTCACATTTAAATTTGAACTGTATTTAGTTTGTTAGATTTTGCAGGATTTAGGCATTTTAAATTTTAAAAAAGAAAAAAAGAAAACACAAATCATACATGACTAGCCAGCAAAAGTTCTGAAAGCAACACAACGGAACCCAAAAACCCATTTTAAAAAGTATTTCAGTGGCAGCTCAACTTTTCACAAGATTCAGTTCAATCAAAGCGCACAACTCTTTTTACACTCATTACTTGTCACGCTAAAACAAAGTAACGTAACGTACACGATCACTGCGACTGCGTTTCTCAACCAAAGAGGGTGCTAAAGAGCACAATCTTACACCATGTGGCTTTAAAGATGAAATTCAAAAGAATGTAAATTTCTGACTACTCATTCTGACAGCTGGTGTGTTATGAAGATGAATGGCACTGAGCAGCTACGTGGTGACTAGCACAGCTCTGAATCATTCATAGACCTCTCTTGCTCGGTCTGTTTGGGCCTACCTTCCCTCCTCCAGGCTGGTACTTGATGTTGTCAGTGGATCCGATCTTAGAGCGCACGTTCTTCAGGTCTGGTGTCGGAGCATTGATGGGTCTGGGGGTTCGGGGAGCACGGGATGCTGCTGCCTTCTTCTCCAGAGGGGTCTGCTTGGGCACGGGCGGTTTGGTGATGACCCGGCGGCGATGACTGCTTGTGGCTTCACCATTAGTGGAGGCGGCGGGAGTGGCAGGGGTGGCGGTAGAGGCTGGGCGAGGACGGGCTGAGAGAACAGGGGATCATTTTCCGTTTAATCACGACACTCTGAGAACATGTTGACATTCATCCAGAAATTAGTGACTTCACAAGTATGTAAGTAAGATGTATTTAAGTCCCAGTCAACATCAACACTGAACACCCTTCAAACACATTATGAATCCAACAATCAGATTGAACATACCTTTTGCCCTTTGCATTTGTAAATGTGTGATAAACAACAGCATTATATCGAATGTTCACGCGTGATGCTCTTCTTACCTGTAGTCTTGGGTTTCTTGGCCTCGCCTGTCTTGTTATCTGCTTTATCAGTTTTGCTCACTGTAATTAGAAAAATAACACACTTACAGCTGATGTTAATAGTAAAAACAAAGCATTTGCTCAGACGACCTTGCAGGGTATCATGTTCTTCATTGTGTAAAACGGGCTGCGCTGAATTCAGAAAAAGCAGAAGGTGCAGATGTGGTTTTCACAGGCTTCTTGTTTATGAATTCATCAGACCTGTACAGCTTCTTGTTACTTTGTCAAAAACCTATAAAGAAAAAAACAAAACAATAAAGGTACTATGTCTTCACATGTTTGTTTGTAGCAGCCGGGTTTTAGCCACTCCACTTAACGGAAGGGATGAACACGGATAATTTGACTCTGATCTGGGTTTATGATGTCACAGGTCAGAAATCTGTAGTTTACTGAATGACACATTTCAGACTTAAAGGGACACTTTTCTCCCACCTAGCAGTGAGGTCGTATACTGCAGCCATTTTGAATCCTGCTCCTTTTCCCAAGACTCATTTCCATCTACGGTCGCTGAGAAATGTCATTGATCCAGTAAAAAGAGAAGTCGTCTACCAACTTTTAGTTATATTCTCTCAGTTGATGAAGTTAGTTTTGTGAAATAGTTGTTGTTTTCAATTCACAATTTAGACCGAAAAATGCCATATATGTCCATTACAAGACAACTTGCTAATATCAGCCAGCAACAACTGAAAATTAAGACAAGCTAACCCACCCATATAGCTACTGATCTACGTAGCCACTATATTATATTTATAGTGCAGGTAGAGGCTCACAGAGCTTGGGAGGCAGCGGCTTCCCCGAGGTTGGGCAGCAAGAAACGAGTGTGGGTACCCAGCAAGAACCCCCGGGGACCCACATCGCAACCCTTCTCCAATCCCCCGCTGGGGGCCGCCTACCACCGCCACAGACCAACAGCTAGAGCTCACGCGTAACACGGTCAGAGTTCACCGGCAGCCGCGACAGAGATGGCGCCCCCCTCCAACCCGACCGGAGCCAGAAAGGAGGGAGAGCGTTGGGAAGCAGAGGGGGTGCAGGGCCGGGGCGGGCCCAGGTGCCACAATTAGCGAAACAAATCAGCAAGCGCTTCTTTTAATACCTTGTAGCTTTGACGGGGAAATGTTCTTTCTAGAGTCTGACATCCATTTTAGAAGAATCCGCTACCAGGACAGGGAGAGGAGGAAGACTGCAAGATAGGGCTAGTGGATCGGTCGGAGCTGGGCGAGAGTTTGTAGCCGACTACCGGTAGCGCTAGTGCAAACGCAAAATGCTGTGGACCGTAGTTTCAAGATGGCGGTGCAACATGGCGATCACCACTGAACACGCCAATGCAATATCTATCTATCTATATATGTATGTATGTATGTATGTATGTATGTATGTGTATATATAAATATATATATATACACACACACACATATATAGATACACACATATATATATATAGATATATATAGATACATGTATAGATATATATGTATATAAATGGAAAATTCCTACAAGAACACTTACTAATTAATAAGGTCATACTTTTTAATGAAACAGTCCTTTTTTCTTAACAGACAGCCTGTAAAATAACACAGTGTCCCTTTAAAGTAACTGGATTTTTAAATAAAATTTAAAAAAAATCAGTAGTCACTTCAGCAAATTAGATAAAACAAATATTAAAGGATCTGAACAGTCACTAATTCAAAAATGAGAAGATGAAAAGACAGTTTCTTTCTTTCTATTTTTATTTTATTTTATTTTTTTACAGGAAGTAACAGGAAGCTGAATACTGCTCCTGGTTTTCTAACGTTCAGATGCATAATTACATACTGGAGTCACCAGTTTGTTGATACTGTAACACCGCTGAATCCTTTTTTAGACCTGCCAGGGTATGGCACGGCATTATGGAGTTGGACTAAGCTGGTGCCACGAGGGCAACTGCCAGAACAAACAGAGTTCGCTGAAGCACCAGAAGGGAAATCTGAACCTGGCGGCACATAACACCTATCATTGTGAGCTGGCTGAATGAATCATATTCTCCGAGGGTGCTGAGCTGAAGAGCACAAAAAGCCAAAAGCCTGTTTGGGTGACATGTAGCAGGTTGAATCAGAGCTCCCTGTCTTTGAGACGTGAGATTCTGTATGTGATGTGCAGATAAAAATACCAGTGTGGTGTCGTCTGAAACCATCTGATGAATTCCAACATATGGAATCGGTTAACTCGTTACTCAACAGATGACCTGCGAGATAACAGCTTTTAGATTACAGCGCAGGTAGGACTTGTACCTGCGGTTTTGCTTGCAGCTGTTGCAGAGGAGCCATTCTTGCTGGCAGCTGAACGGGGGGTGGGTGTGGTCTTTGAAGCAGGTGGGCGTTTCTCTGATGTGCCATTATCTGGAGTCTGGAAACGAAAACGGAGCAATGAGTCTGTGTTTTTGTGAACATGAGTGCCCACGTTTATGTCTGTACCTGCACACCTGTGTGTATAAAGGCTACGCAATTGAAAAGTTAATCATGAGAAACCACTAAGACAGCAAAGAAGGCTGAGACAGACTGCTGGAAGTCATGAGGGGAAGGACGGCCAATGCTTTAATATTGTGAGATTAAAAATTAGGCTTGGTGCTCAGGGATGTCCAGTGATGTCTGAAGTCAACCAGGACCATGAGGGCTGTTAATGTTTTATTAGGCAAGAGATCTGCGTGCAGAAAACATGAGCACCTTTTATGAGTTGCAGTCAGCAGGAAGTAAAATTGCACCTTCTCGTGTCTGTGGGAGATCAAGCTCGGCGAGTTGAACACTAAATGTCTTGATGCTGAGAAATAGATTAGAAGGACTGTGCATCAGCTCCTCCATGTGCACTTCACTCAGTTATTATGAGACGTTCAAAGAAATGAGAAGATGGAATTCCTGGTTCCTGGTTTGCCTTTTTGTTATGTTATCAGATATGTAACTAATTCTCAATTCCAACAATTACATAACTAAATAAATGTGGTGGTGTGAACGATTCGCCATTTCAGATGTTTGCGATAGACAGTTATGTACTCTAGTTGTAGTGCTAATGTTTCCATCTAAAAATACTGGAGCATGTTTTCAAAAAGAAAGAAAAAAGCTTGATCTTTATCAATAACCAAGATACAAGTATCACTGGACGACCTGAAAGCAGAAATACATGCTGGGATGCACAGAGCACCAGTAATTACGTGAAACAGTTGAAGAGTCTCAGAGCGATCCCTTCGGTGTACCTTCAACTGGTTTGCACAGAGCTTTACATGCATGCACCACACTCACCTTGGCAGCCTTGGCGGAAGCAGCTGCTGTTGGAGGCTGCTTGGCTATGGTGGGTGTGGTCGCCTTGGCAACGGGGCTTTTTTTATTGGCTGTAGGGGAGGGGCGTTTGGCCGAGTTGGCCTCATCATTGGTGGAGAGAGTAGATGGGCGTGATTTGGTAGAGTTTGGTTTGGCTGAACCCACATCAGGCTGGTGATGTTAGTAATGAAAGAAGCCAAAATTAACAGTTAAAAAATAAAAAAAGACGAAAGAAAAACAAAGATGATGGAAGAAGGGAGAAGGAAAGAACAAGCAGCAGTGAAATCACAATAATGAAAGCGTGATATGGCAGCACAGCCAGAACTACGTGGCAATCATAAAACAGGCCGTAAATGATCAAATTTAATTGGAAATTTATAACCACCTGTTGAGCTATAAATTATAAAAGCATCAAATTAAATGAAATAAGCAGACAGCACATGATGTTGAAATCAGGTCTCAGATGTTGCTCTTATTCATACACACAACATCTCACAATCAGCTTTAACAGAGACGCAAAGTTTATCTGAAAGCTGCAGTGACCTTGGAGTGACGGCACATTTCTGTAACTTCTGGATCCCCTACCACCTTCGCTGTGTGAAACTGTGTGTGTGTGAATCTGTGTGTGTGAGACAGAAAGACTCACCTTGCTCTTGCTGTCAGGGCTCGGCAGGGTCTTACTTCCGTTGCCTGTTGGAGACTTGGCCATGCTCTTCCCTCCCGTCTCCTCTTTCTTCCCAGCTGGCTTCTTGTCCTCCTCCTTCTTTTCATCTTTGTTGGTCTTCTCCGGCTGGTCCATCTTCTCTGCCTTCTCAGTGGCCTTGTTGTTTTTCTCTGCATTCAGTATCTCCGCCTTTTCCTCATTTTTGAGGATCTTGTCGGATTTCTGGTTCTGGTCAGGACTGCTGTCCTTCTTCTGCTGCTCATCCTTCTTGTCAAATGTGTCAATCTTGCCTGTCTTGTTGTCCGTCTTCTCCTGGTTGTCCCTGTTGTCAATTTTCACTGTAAGATAAAAGATAGTTGTTGTCAATATTAGCCTGTTTTAGATAAAACCGTTTAAGTGGAAGGAAAAGCGTGGAAGCGTCAAAGTACATCAACTTTTTTTAAATATACTTTAGAATAAACACAATGCTTTTTACAACTAGATGTTTCCAGGGTAGGATTATTGAAGATGCTAGTTAAGTGTATACGTAAGCTAGCCATTTTGATACTAGTGAAGAATCATCACTTTTTTCAGCTACATTTACAACCTAGATCTAATCAAAAACCTCAAAAGGAACCTGTGTTGAAGACAGAATCCAAATGGGAACTTTCTGCTCTCGCCATATCGACGTTTCAATCGCTCAGCACTTCAGCTCTCACTTCAAAACTTGAACCTCAACAAATAGCTCATAATCACAGAAAGACACATGGAGAAGCTTACAATTCTAAACACTGTCATGACCAGGACTACTACATAACTTAAGAAGCAGAAATTCACACATTCCCAAAGTGTGTTTCAGTCATTCTTGCAATTTAAAGCCACTAAATGCAGCAGTACTGGGTTTGACCACATGGAGACACATTATTAGTCATTATTCCACACTCATTAGCACTGTGTGCAACAGTCCGGTTATCATTACACTACTTCATCCCGCTAGAAGTCAACTCCGTTGGGTCTAATGACGGGTTCACAATAGATGTCTGATAGAACCTGCCAAAGTTATG
The DNA here is from genome assembly GCA_037176975.1 of Arrhamphus sclerolepis. Taxonomy (NCBI): domain Eukaryota; kingdom Metazoa; phylum Chordata; class Actinopteri; order Beloniformes; family Hemiramphidae; genus Arrhamphus; species Arrhamphus sclerolepis. Next base: position 11,000 of record JBAMYA010082855.1, on the reverse strand, counting down.
AGCGCTGACAGAAATTTGAGTGTGAAGGTCTGTCACTCCCTCTACGATCTCTGTCAGCTAACCGACCAATAGGATCGCACTACGAAATAACATAAATGTCAGCGCATCCAACATGGCACGGTCACCTAGCAACAACAGCGATACATACAATACATACGATACATACGATACATACAATTTTTGAAAGACACTTCCTTTTCTTGATTTTATTTATTTTCTTTTCAAAGCACACGGACACCAATAAGACAATGCTAACTTCAGAGTCACCAGCGCATTAGCACGTTAGTAGCAACCTGCTAATGATGCATTTAGACGCTGAAATACACTGTGGCAACTCAACACATGTTCAGTTGTACAGCATATTGTTGCATTAGACCAGGAACTGTCAGAAAAATTAGAAAGTCCTTAAATGTTGGAAACCTACGGCGAGGATGTTATGTTGTCTCCTGTGGTTGTTTATGCTTTTGCTGGATTTTGCCTTTAGAAAAAGAAGATTTCCTGAGAAGCCATGGTCTTTCTTTTACCACCTTCATAGTTCCCGGTAGAGCAGACGATATTTGGCTCACGTCCCATTTGTGAAAATGGCATCATGAATTCTTTTCAGGTGGTAGATTAATTTAGCTCCTTTTGGTACTTTAGTTAAGTCAGAACCATTGGAAAATAGATGTTATTTCTGGTGACGTATATGAAACAACAGTGCTGAAGCACTTCCAACAAGAGAATGGATGTTCCAACTTTTACAAGACAAGAAGTCGACTTTAAATCTAATATGAAAATATTATGATAGACAAGTTTAAAAAAAAATTCACTGAAATAAGTTGAGGAAACCTTAAAACACGTTTTAAGGTTTTGTTTTAATGTTTATAAGATGATGAGGAGGTGGTCATAGCAGTTAAAATAGTGATTATGATTTAAAAAAATATTTTTCCAAATATCTGTTCTTATAGATCTAATTGAGGTCATAATGAAGCCAGAGAGCTATCTTTAGCAATGCTGAAAATGAAAACACTTTTTACATGTGTATACAGGCCAGATCTTTGTAACACAAGTCCATGACGTGATTCCAACTCATTTCCCAGACAATGAATGTCTGAGCAACACGAGCTTAAGCACAAACCTGAGCAGAGTTAGGCGCAAGCAACAACTCAAGTACGCAGCTGTAATGAGTAAAACTGTTTTCACCAACAAAACCTTTCGCATCAAATCATTTGCCAGTTGCATCTCCACTTCTGTTATTTATAGACTTGAACATCCAAGTGGAATATTCTATTTGGGTCAGGGCAGCAGATGATTCTGGGTCTGGTTGGTAAACAGGACAACCCATTTATTCTATTGCACCGCCTTATGTAAGTGCTCACAATGGTGACACTGTATCCTTAAAATCCATGTCAGTAGGGTCGCTTCTGTAAGAGCTTTTACAAATGTACACATTAGTGTGAACTTCCTGATTTATTCCCTTTCTTCTTTTCTGTTATCTTTAAATCATGACTTAACATGAAAATTATGTTAAGTCACTCTTATTTGAAACAAGATTTTGTATAAAAGTATCTGTGCAAAGTTGAGTCTTTTTGAGTTTCTTTGGGAAGCAACAGATGTACGAGAAAATAAAATTATTTATCAAATAAATACGGGAAAAAGATTAGCATATTTCTGCTTCTAGAGTGCAACAATATCCTCCAATCCATCACATGGCCACACAGAGACAGCCAGCACCCCCATACTCACTCCTAAAGGCTCAATTTAGAGTCGCCAATCAGTCTAATATGTAAATATTGGGACTGTGTGATCAATCAGCTGGAGTACCGATTAATTTCTGATTATGTGTAAACTCCACAGAGAAAGAGTCCAGCCATGATTTGAAACTGCAAACCACCCTTTCTCAATGTCCCGACAACTTTGACAAACCTTTGAGTAAAATAAATAAATGGCTGAAGTTACAACCTGTTCACAACAGATAGTAGGTGGAGAATTCAGAAGCAAACAAACAAACAAAAAACCCTCAAGAATTGTGTTCAGAAGAATGAAACAAATTAAAATGCTTTAGTACTGGGAGAAGGAACAGTACCAGCTGCCTCAAATGCACATAAAAAGCTACACATTAATAAAGGAGGAAAAGTTGAGGAAACAAAATAGGACGTTTTCTTGGGTTCTTGTTGTCAAACTAATTGCAGAGATGATTGCACTTTTTTTTTCCATTTCTATAACCATTCCATTCCATTCACCTTATTTTTATCGGGTCAGTTTGCAAAAGAAAAAAAAAAAAAGAGAAAAAAAAGTTATGTTAAGGCATTTTAAACAGAAAGAAAAACAGTTAAAAACAGTCCAATTGAATCTAGCTTGATTCAGTCCAATTCATTTTAATTTAGTGGTAATGCAATCCATTCCAATAGAGCCTGTATTCAAGATTTGAATAATACCAATTTACCTCCCCGGTCAAGCAAAAGAAGAAAGGAAATCAATCAACCAATCAATCATAGCAAATTAATACCTGTTTGATATTTTTTTATGCTTAAATAAAGATGAACCAAAGACCTAAACATAAGAATCAGTGCAAGAGTGGCTTTGTGCTGCAAATCCAGGTTACTGTGAGTTAGTTTTACAATGGTTATTATAGGAGTTAACAAGCCGGTGAGATGTAGGAATACAATTAAATTCATATTGTATAAGGAAGGAAAAAAACAACTTTAAATGAGCATGTCCTTGGATTTCAGGACAGTTCAGTGTAGGCCAGAGGAAACTGAAGATCAAACCGGGCAGCAGTATCAGTGCTGCTAACAGCAGACGAAAAAAAAAAAGATTGAGCAAAATGAAAGGAAAAAACAGGAAAATGTGAGCAGGAGGGGATGTTCAAAGGGCTTGTGAAGTTGATGGTTAAGCGCAGATAGCTGACAGGGTTGAGGGGGAGGGGGGCAACGAGACATACTGTCTTACGTAACTGGACAGGCCCTGCATGCTGTGTCACCCAATCTTCATCTGTGGTGAGGTCTGTGTGTGCTGATTTCTTTATGTCCTTGGAATTGATGACAATTTGCTGCTGTTGTGTTTTCCTCAGCAATCAAGACAGCACAGATTGTGTTTGTGTGTGCGCCTGTGAAACATGCATTTAAAAAAAAAAAGTCTTATTGTAAGCTCTGTGTAGTTGCAAACTTGCTCAGCATGGGGAACAAATCAAACACAGGTTGTGTCTGAACTGAGCTGAGACAATCCTCACACGAGCAGCTGATGTGGTCCGGCAGGCAGCAGAAAACGCCGCCGTAAATCCGCCAGGATTTGGCTGTAATTCTGCATCTCTGTTGTTACTGTGTGTCTACATCTGCAGCTTAAATACGATCAGTTACAGCTCTGCAAACTGCCGAAAATACAGACTTTTAACTTGTTGGAGCTCCTTTGTTTCATGATCTGAGTGTTTGAGACAGTAATGTGATTTTGATTTCTGACACACCAGCTTATCGTCTCTAATGTTTACTTCACCAAAGGAACTAAAAAGAGATTTAAAATGACAAAATTGACACAAAAACCTGCAGGTGTTGTTGTTCAATATTGTTGACATGACATAATTTACATAAATATTTCTTTAGAGATACAGAGTAACTATTCCTTTCTGATCCATTACTTTATTTTCACATCTGCAAAAACTAAAAATAAAACAAATAAACGAATAAAACAATTAACCATGATGCAAAAAGTATTTTTGTTGGCCATCAAAGATGATGAAAATTGAGTCAAGCAAAGAGATCTGCTGTAGTTTGCAGTTTGCTTCTATAATGGTGTCAGGCTGCATCTAATTAGTCAGAATCAATAGGACACATGCGTAGGTATTGTCCTTTTCACCCCACATGTTCGACCCCATCGGGTTCGGCTGCAACCAGACAGTTCAGCAACAGAACGGAGGTCTTTTTCAGACGTGTGGTCCTCAGCCTCACCCAAGCCTAATCAACAACACAAACAGTTTCAAGGCTTGATTTTTCCACAAATACATATATATATATATATATATATATATATATTACACTTGTGAAGGAACTTCCCTTTTGTTTGCAAATTTCAATCGACTATTGGTCATCTATGAACTGGCAAAATAATTAAAGATGCTGTGCAGACACAAAAATGTTTTATACAGAAGCATATACAATATATCTAATAGTATGCATCCTAACCTCTTCACAAACTGGTTTCTTTATTGCTCATGCAAATGTAGTTTTTAGCATTGCATTCCTGCATCCGTGCAGCATCAGTATTATGAGTCATCCAACATGAAGCTGCAGGCTGGAAACACAGAATCCATCTAATGCCATGCTACAGTACGCAGCTGCTGGCAACCAGCTGCATGTGCTGCTGTGTCTGTTTGTGACGGTGAAAAAGGCACAGAGAACAACTTAGAGCATGATTACACAGACATGGAGCTGGTGAAAAGATATTTTTCTGCAGGCAGGCAACATAAACTAAATAAAAAACAAAACAAAAACCCCTCAAAAAATGTGCTCTTAGTCCTTCATTCACACATAGAGTTAGTTTTTGACTGCTGCTGCTGTTTAACTGAATATGTCTTACTGTAATAGGTTCTTTTAAAGTTATAACCCTTAAAATTTTAATGAAGTCTCATGTTTCCCAGAATAGGTCAAATAGGTGCAGTGGTCTGCAGTGCTTCTGCATGAGGATAAAACAGTTCTCAGTGTTAATGGGAGAGTCCGCCATTCCTGCCACAACATATTCTGATTGACAGTAACTGTACATGAATGCTTTCCAGTGTGATCTGTCGCGTCAGTGTGAGTCTAGTGGTTAAAAGTAAATACTAACGCCAAAGAAACTACAAGAACTGCAACAGATTTGTCTTTGCCTGATAAAAACAGTAAATTTAAAGAAAAGGCCAAGTTTTCTGACAGCAGATATTCTGGAAAATGCCATGTACAAACAACACATAACTTACAATCCACAGATCACTGGCTCCAGGTACACATATAGAAGATCTGTTTTAATGGTAAAACAACAAAGTTTGCAAGTACCTGACAAATCAACTGATACCATGTCATCGCAATCTGCGGGTCCTGGCTGCACCCCCCCACAGTTGTGTGTGTGTGTGTGCATATTTATATGTGTAATGTGGAGCTGTCTCTCCTGCGCTGAATGAAAGAACATCTCAGAATGAAGACGTGCTGTCTAGTGTGAGTGTGTCTCTGTGGGCGTTTGCATTTAAAATCTGTACCATTCACGTCAGTGGAAGCTCTTCACCTACACTCACACACACACACACACACACACAAACAACCGGGCGCAACCATGAAGATACACGTACAAGATGCCAGAAATAGCTGCTCTATATTTGAAGAAGTATGGTCTCGAGTCGATGTCTAATCAATGTCCCATCTTGTCTGTTGACTCCAGGCTGATAAAAAACAAAATAACAAAAAAACACCTGTTATGCTTGATGGATAGATAACACGGAATGATACAGTATGTACTGAATTAAAAATGGAAAAAAAGGATTTTAATTAAAGGGAAAATAAGGGGTGCATTCATTTTCTAATGCACTATTATATAATTTGCTCCAAGTTTTCTTGAGCAAATGTGAGTGAGAGTGAATGTGTCCTTCAGCAGCCCTCTTGACAGTCTGAACATATTTCATTGGAACCTGAGATAATCCTGTCAGAGAGGACTAAAATCACCAACAGTGAAGCACGAGGAGACAAACCAGAACAGAAGACAGTGATGGATGTGGTGTGTGTAGTGTGGTTTCGTGTGTGTAAATTAAGGTGTGGTAGTTTGTGTGGTTTCTGTCATGGATCTGGATGAAACCCCGATATCAGAGCTAAAGCAACCTCTCAGACAGACATAAAGCTGTGGTGTCGCCCTTAAGCACATCTCTGGCATTTATGCTTCTGTCTTATTGTTGCATCACTATTTAATTAAACGAACCAACCACAGGTGGCAGTGTACATTCTTTCTGCAGCACTGTAGCGCGCAGGGCTGAGCTTCCTTTTGGTAAACCAAAAGCCATGGTTTTAAACCCCAATGATTGACCAAAGCCTGATTTTGGTTAACAACCCTAACCCACAAATTGATGAAACAAACTAAATATTCATGTCTTGGTTGTGAAACAATCAAACAAACAAACAAAAGAAATCATCAGAAAAATGCTCCAAATGTAACTTGACATCATAATTCTCATAATCTGGCTCTAATTGTTTGTACAGAGTGTTTATAAAATGTGCTAAAAATCTTTAATCATTGGAGCATGATCAGAGTAAAATACATAAAAAGAAACTAACAAAGGACCTATTTACTCTTATATATTAACTAAATGGGCTGGTTACACCATTTTTTTGCAAAACATTTCATTCAAATTTCAAGAGATTTTATGTCAATGGACACACAAACATGTTCAATCTTTTGGTTGGAACAGGTTGTTAACAAGTAACTGGAATTGAATCACTCTCAAGAGAAGTTACAGGAAAGCAAGAGAGTCTGTTCACAACTTTTCACAATAGAACTTTTTCCTGGTTTTTAAAGAACCAGGCAAAGCAGCTATCAACTGGTGCAACACATGGTTTTACTGAAACAGATGGCAAATCACTACAAACAGAGTTGGAAGCTTTTATGCTAAAAACAGAACTATACGCAATATTCTAATGTGTCATGTCTAAGCACAGACGTGCACAAAAGAGGGAAGTCTTACCCATCGGGTTTAGCGTGGTATCTTGGGTGCTGTTCACCGAAGTTGCTACAGAGGATGGAACAGGAAGTAAAAAATTGGTCTCACAGCTCCCATGATGTCTTTTAGGAGGTGGGGATGATGGCAATATTGGTGTTGCCATTAAAGGGGATGACATCATCGTTGCCATTGCAGCAGCGGCTTCTGTGCCATCCGTGACTGTGAGCGAGCGCCGGACAGCTGCGTGTGGATAGGGGCCTCTGGGTGGGCAGGCTGTTCCCGTCAAGGCAAAGTTCGGCACGGTGGGTACCATCACCTGTGAGACACCCATACCAATGGGGTATGTTCCAGCCATCACCATGGGAACAGACAGGTGTGAGCAATCAGACATTGCACGTCTCACTACAGTTCTCTGAGGCAAGTCACTGCTACGACCAGTTTTGGTTTCTCTGTTTAGTGAAGCACATGGTCCCACTCGCACATCCTCGATGCGATTTAAATCCTGTGACAGACTGGTACTTGCAACCTCACTTTTTGTTAGTCCGCTGCGTGGAACAGTACAGGATCCTGTTCCCCCCGTTTCTGTATGGCTTAAGTTTGCATTCTGCAACTCATTTCCCCCAACACCAATCACAGTTTTGTTAGCAGAGGCTGAAGGTGGGTCTACTGTGGACCCTGGATTGCCACCACTTTTACTCCCCGTTATGTCGGATGCAGGAGGAAGAGTCGCATCGGCATCTTGCTTTTCCAAGTATGGCTTGAACATTTGATTTCCACATTTATGCGCCACAGAATCCACTTTCTGATTTCTCAGCAGGCTCCCAGACATTAGGTTCTCATCCTCTTCATTCCCTGGACTTGAAGTTGTGTTTGGGGTGACTGAAGGGTTGAGTGTGATTCTTTCCTCAGGCCTTGAAGTCTGTTTCTCCACAGGAAGTAAGCCCTGACCTTTGGCAGCCACTTGAGATCCCTCAATGTGAAATCCATCTTTGCTGCCTGTAATTTTTTTCTCCAAACTACCTTGTCCATAATTAGTGCTGGACATGGATTTAAAGTCCAGGGACGAATTAGGAAATAATCTCCCAGATGAGACAGAAGGGGAAGGCAATAAAGAAGAAGGGGAGGAGTGGGATGACAAGGGGCTGCTCGGGCTCTGCCCTGCACTCCCCAATACACCTCCTTCCCTTCTCACCCTAAGTTCATCCCCTTTTGGTGTCGCCCCTCTGGACCCCTCGTCCTCCACCTTCAGCACGGGCATAATGAAGCTCAGAGTTCCCGGTGCTTCAGCCATCAACCCAGGTGATGCCCTCTCAGTCCTGCCTCGCCCTAATTTTACTTCATCTTCCGTCAAAGTTATGCTGGACCCTTCCTGCACTGCAACTATTGCCCCCGCTTGTGCCATCTGGTCTTGGCAGGGCCTGTCGTTATGCCGGGCAGAGGTCGGACTGGAGGGTAGCTGTGGAGAGGAGGCCAAGACCGCAGGGATTTTGGCACCAGATGGAGTACTGGGAGTTTTGTGTTGCTGTTGTGGATGCTGCTGATGCCCACTGGAAGGTTGTCCATAGCCACTGCTTCCACTGATGATGCCAGGCTGCTGCCAGGGTGAGCCAGAAAGAAAGGACATTCTACCGCACAGCTGACAGTCCTCTTGTATTGATCTTATTCTAGCTTGGTCTCTTGTTGGCCTCTTCTTTTTTCTCTCGTGTTGTTCTTTTTGTTTCCTCTTCTCTGTCCTTAGTTTGTTTTTTTTTCCTCCCGATGCTGGCTGTTTTCTGTCTCCAGTAAGTGTCCTTCTACTCTTGTCTAGGAGGCAGATACGTCCTCAGTATCCAAAGTCTTGTGAGCTTGAAAAATGGAGGAAGCAGTGATTCCTTTGCCCCCTTTTTTTAAATTAGGGTGTAACTCTGTAGATGAATGGTGTCTGTATAAAGTGCATGTGTGCTTACAGGCAAGGAGAAAGTCATGCATGTGAGTGAGAGTGCGCGCATGTGTGAGTGAGTGTGAGTGTGTGTGTCTGGTCGTCTCAGCCTTTCTCTGAGCGCTGCACGGATCAGCTGTGGGGCTAAATTGCACCTTGCTCTCTCGCTCACGCTCTCTCTCTTTGACATCACAGTCACATGACAGCCAGGAATATTCCCTCATTCGCTGCAGCAAAATTTCAGCATCTAGGCCCTGGTGACAAACGTGCACAGGCACACACACACACACACACACACACATGTAGAGACGAGCTTGCACAGACACATCAACAGTGACAAACGTGCACGTACAGACACACACAGACAGACTAACAGATCAGTGGTTGTCACAGTTGCTCAGCTGCTATATGACAGCCAGTGTACACATGTTGATACATAAGAGACACCAGAGTAGAACTGCGAGACATAAAAGATTGTCCTTCTTATGTCAGTCCATGACTGGCCACAAAAAGCACAGCAGTAATAACATTTCCCTTATACATTATTACAGTGTGAACATAGGTCAGTAGGCTGCATGGTGGTGTGGTGGCTGGTTCAAATTCCAGTTTTGGTGCTTCCATTAGGCATTTGCATGTTTTTCTTCTGTGTGCATGTGTGTTTTCTACATTTCTGCAATAAAAAGGCATGCATTAAGGGCTGACTGAGCATTCTATACTGGATGCAGGATTTTGTAGCCCTATGAGAGATTAGTGACCCGTCCAAGGTGCTCCTCACCAGTATGAAGTAAATAAAGAAAATGGATGGATAAATGGAGGCCAGTCAGGAGCTTACTATGATCAAAAATATATTTAGAGGTTTAAATCTCCATGTGACCAAAAGACGACCACCCGTACGGTTCCAGCTGTTTAGAGACAAGTCTGGACATTACATGTGATGCTTGCTGCTCTGATGCTGTCCTACAGGTGTCTTCCAAGTTCTTGAACAGAGGTTAGCACTGTTGCCTATTCAATGTAATAAGGTCTGAGTTGAGTCATCTGAGCAGTTCATTAGGTTTGATACGGCCGTACAATACTCAAATTACAGATACAGTACAGTAGTGGCCACGGCATGATGCCACTGAAACAGTCTACTAATTAAATCGAGACAGAGTCCAACTCTTTTCATCCTTCTCAAAACACGGAGCGTCATTATCGAACAGTGGAGCCTCCATCCTAAAAAGAAGTGGAGCTTTTTTTGTGAAGTATGGTGCAGTAATCCCCGACACTCTGCTTGGGATTTATAGTCCATTGTTGCAAGGAGGATTAAGACGCTTCTGATGACAAAATGTCTCATCCTACACCCTGTCACTCCCATCTCGCTATTTTAGCAAACCAAACACTCTCAGGTCTTAATGGGAAAACTGTGTGTGTGTGAGCGAGAGAGATGAATCATGAAAATAAATAAAAATCCTGTTCCTTTTCAAGGAATTTTCCACATTTTTCCAGTTTGACTCAAGTGATACGAGTTCTTCAGAGCAGTACTTGTGTCATGAGCACCATGTGCTCTAAAAGAGATTGTTTGGCTTCGAGGAGTGCAGCCATGTGGAATTCGGTTTTCCTTTCCAGTAGAAACTACTGTGGATTATTTTGTTTGCTTAAAGGGAGAAGCAGCCTTTCTGATGGACCGCAGTCCTGCTCAAAAAGGACTATCTATCCACCATGAAGTGAACAGTGACAGTGAATGGACTGTCAAGGTCTAAGATAGTAAACGTAGATTTAGTTCTCATAGACTTGTCTTTTATTGGATGTTTCCCAGTGCCCCAGATAGGCAACGAATCATAATAGCCAGAAAACCTGATTGAAGCTCCTCTGAAGGTAGGACAGGATGCCAAATGTTTTGTTAGCTGAACAGCTGCACTCCAGCTTTAAAAGGAACGCTGACTAATATGAGTTATAAGGCTACGTAAAGTTACACGGGCACTGGCTTTTCAGATGTCTTATTTAGCAACAAAAGATGACTGCAAATGGATCCATGTTTGCGGACCCTGCAGTGAAGTAGATATCACGTTGATGCAGCCCACTTCAAAACCAAAAGCGGTCCAAGTTATACCAGGTTAAAAAGATCAGAGAGGTGTGAAGGCAACATTTGATGAACGGTTTTGCCTTCAGTTGTTCGAGGTAAATGTATTTTAGCAAGCTGAGGATGAATGTGACGAGTGACAGCTTCGCACTGGTTAGAAAAAAGACTTATCGGAGTGTTCATTTTAAGCTCAAATTGTTCATGTGTTTTTTTCTTCTCACTACAGGGAGCAGAATCACATCAGTGGGAATGTTCTAGCATTTAGTTACGTAAAGCTGCCTTTGTGTTTTGCTTCTGTGACAGGCATATGTTTTCCTTGTATTATTTTGGACTTCATATCTTCCAGCAAATCCATATTCTCCTCATCCATAGTT
>JBAMYA010082838.1:0-23035 GCA_037176975.1 Arrhamphus sclerolepis | reverse complement strand
ATTTTTATTATGCACATGGTCCAGACTTTTCCACACCTCAGACTTTGCTTTCATTGCCGGTGCAAAAGCTTTGGTGCACGAGCGTCTTTCTCCGTTTTGCGCTGCGTCTTGCTTGAGTGCAAAATGGTTTGCGAGCCCGAGCTCGGCCCGACCCGTGCAATATGATTGAAATTAAGCATGTTTGGGCAAAGATCTTAAGCTAAAACCCCTCACAATTTGTGCCCTAATGTCACACGGATCATCCAGGTACGACGGCATAGTCTTGGGAGAGATTGTACTGTGGGAGAGATACCGCCCCTCCACTAACAATCTCTCCCAAGATGATGCCGTCGTACCTGCGACTGATGTGTTTGATTTACCTCCATAACATTAATTTCAATTCCTCAAAGCTCTGAATTATGATAATGCAGCTTCTTCGGCAAAATAAGGTGGCCAAGCTATCATCGAAAACGGTAACGCGCGGCAACATGCACTTTCATGTGAACACGCACAAACTCTGAGCAGGTTAACACAGATTCAACAAATCAACTTCATAACCACCTTTGTAGTATCGAGTAAGTCTGGTTTTGTCAACCCCGGGTTTTTTAGATTAACTCCAGGTTACATCTGAGTAAGTTAACGCCGCTTCATAGTAGCTATACAGGCCCCAGGACTCAAACCTGGGTGCAGTGACTGCAGCGTCTGTACAATGGAGCGCCTGCTCAACCAAAATAATACCAAGATTATGTTTTGTTGTTTTATTTTGTTTGTTTGTTTTTTGTCATTGTTATTTTTGTTTGTTTTGTTAGCTTGTTCTCTGAGACAAATCAAATCATTTATATAGCACTTTTTACATATTTATACAGCATCACCACAGGGAACCGCCCAGATCAGGGCTGGCCAGTGTTCACGCCACAGCCAAGGCTGCAGTGCAGGACCCCCACATCAACGACCCCACAGACCGAGTAGGCATAGCCCCTGGTGTGGAAGATCTCCATGAGGACAAACGCTGGAGTTAACAAATTAAAAAGTAAACAAACACTATTAAACTATACCTAAAAACAGTAAGAAAAAAATAAAAAGTTAACATAAAAGAAAAGTACATAAATGAGTGGATAATCAAATAATTTAATATAAATATTTAAAATAATAAGTAACTAGATAACAATAAATTAAACCAAACTAGAAATAAATAAATTAAATAAACAAAATAAAATTTAGCTATAAGCTAGACTAAAAATGAAGGTTTTGAGCCTCTTTTTAAAAACATCAACAGTCTCTGCAGCCCTGAGGCTCCCTGGTTGGCTGAGGACGTAAAAGTGGACGAGGTCTCACCAAAGATTTTTGTTCTAACTGTAGGGACAATTGAAAGGCTGGTACCAGAGGACCTCAGGAGGGCGAGGGCTCGCAACCTAAAAGCTGGTCAGATGAATAATAAGGCCCAAGACCGTTAAGACATTTATAAACAACTAAAAGAACCTCAAAATCAATCTTGAAACACACGGCAAGCCAATGCAGCGATTTTAAAACTAGTGTAATGTGGAAAACAACGATGACTTTTCTCTTTCTGACTCAACCCTCTTATCTCTGCATAGCTTCAAAGATTTCTGGATATCTACTGTCATTTTTGGAAATAGAAGAAGAAAATTGAATCCACAACTGCGTAATCAGTGTCTGACCTGCTCACTTACAAGAATCTAATGAGGTGTGGCTTTACACTTAGTATTAAGGATTTTCTGATTCCTTTGCATTTGCTTGACCAGCTGAAAAATGTCTGTGCCAATAAACGTACATTATATTGCTTATAGTGCTCCAAAACATTAATTTAGCAAGACACCTAATTCAAGTAATATTCTTTTCAGGAGATCGATTCCATGATGAAGCATAATGAAGTGCTTGGGTGTTCAGTTTGATTCAAGACAGCATTTTCACCACCAACAGTGACTGCTTTTTCAGGTCTCTCTTAAAAATACTTGCTGCAAGGAGTCATTGTGCCTTCAGGCCATGGTGGAGAGGCATTTAAAAAATGAAACGATCACTCAGGGAACAATTAAACCCAGGCCAGGGTTGATCTATGACCCATTTGAATGACACAGCAAATGCAATTGCATATGTGTGTGGAGCCTGCATGCATGTGCACACACCACTCAGAGATTACAATTTACATTTTCACGTTCACAGCTTGTTTGTCATGCTCATTTATTCTTGAAGGGGAACAGCAATTAAACATTGTCTCCTGCAGACATTTATTTTTAAAGGATACTTTTACTTTAAAGGCTGGTGCAGTCACTTTCACAAATCCCTCTGCCCATTTATCCATCAACAGATGCCTTTTTTGAAGCGTGTTCAGTGTGAGATAGTGCACAACATCTGGGCTCCTTGTTCTGTCCATTAATGAGGCTACTATTTACTCTCAGGGTTCTCTCAGTAATTCTTATGATGTACTTTATCACAATATCAGACAGAAATAGGCGTAGTTTTATTTTTTGAAAGGGAATTATGGTACTGGCAACAAACTTGTCTCAAAGACAGTAACTGATGTTAAATAATTTCAAGAAGCATTTTTGTTTTATAGGTTAAAATAGTATTTACATTTTATTGATAGAATATATAAGTGTTTTGGGAATAATTGAAAAATTTGCAGAAACCCATGTTGAGGGAAAAGATTCCTTACCCTTTCTGCCAATCAACCAGATTCTCTTTTCGCTTCTGTGATAGTTTTGTGAATACTTTAGTATGGAGAGGTGGAGCTGACATTTGTTGTCAGTGGTAATGCCAGCAAGTTGCACTCGTGTAACAAATGGGTCGAATGGCAGAGAACACATCAAAAACACTGGACATTGCAAGAAACAAAACAAAAGTTAAAGGTAGGGTATGTAATTTCTGGATGAAATCTCATCTGAACAAAGCACATTATATTTGAAAAAGCATCAACAAAACACAAACAAATATCCCCTCCCTCTTCTTTCCCCCAAGTGCTCTATGAGAAAACACTTCATGCACAGCCCTGGCGAAGGGCTGTACATGAAGGTAAACCTAACATCAAAGTTTTTACAGACAGAAAATTCTGTTAATCTTTAAGCTAAAGACAGTATGAGAGTAAATGAACAAATATTTTGTGCTTTACATCTCATACTGAACACATACACTGAATAATAACATTTTAATATGACAGCAGATGTGAAAAAAGCACCAAACTAGAGACAATTACTATTTTACTTTTACTATTTTACTTTACAATTCTTGTGCGTGTTTCTCCAAGTCAGAAGTATACAAAATATAAATTAGATTTTAAAAAGAGCTTTGAAAAGAACATATATATGTATACAGACAGTACACAATACACAAAGATATACTAGGAAATGCCTTAATACAAATGAGCATAGTAGCATAATTATTGCACAAATGTCATGTATAGATGGTATAGGTTAGTCATTTTCATTACTAAACCTATATAATATTGACATGCAGAACTCTTAGCAGATGAAGGAATGCTTAGATTCAAGCCTCCAAAGATCATTTCCACCGAGAAACGTTAATCTAAACACAGTTCCAATACCAAGTGGGTAGGAGCGAAGGGGCAACATCTGGAAAATTGCTGTTCATGGAATGGCCACTGGGGGAAAGGCTACAAAAACAGTCAATCTCCACTGACCCCCCATATTAAAATGTCCAGATTTCAAGAAGAAAGTAATATATTTACAACCTGGTTTACAAAGAAAAGAGGGGAAAAAATAAATAAAAAATGTTATGCTTTCACAGGTAGAATTCACATTCATGACAACTGTAAGGAGTCATAAGGAGTAACTTATGTACCCTATCATGTCCTATCAAGTTTTTTGTTTTGTTTTGTTTTCTTTTGTTTTTTCTTTTCTTTACTTTTGGTTTAGAGTTATGGTTAACTGTATTAATGACTAGCTGCCTGAAAAACCTTAAAGGTAAGAGTATGCCAGAATGAGTCAACATGTGTCATAATGACCAATTTGAAAACTCTGAAGTTTAAACATTCTTCTCCAGAAGTGTTATAAATAGAAATATCAGTCTTTGTACAATAAATTGTAATAGGTTATAGAATGGATTTCACTACATGAATAAAAAGAAAAATGCACTCAAAATGTTTAATATCTTTACTGAACATTTACTCTGATCTGGAAATTTGGATACTTAATATCAAACCTGTGCTGTAATCTCATATGTGTTGTTTAAAATCTTTATAGGAGATTTATACAGTGTCAAGTACACCTAGTTGTTGCTGAGTGCTTCTGGTGTACTCATTTTAAATTCAGCATGTCATTTTCAAGCTGGAATCTCAAAAGCAGCCTTTGTTGGGAAAGGGCTAAAGTGCCAGAGCAGCTTCTTTGGCATTTCTAAGAGTTCCTTTTGGCATGAATAGGCAGAACCAGAGGGTGTGAGGGTGTGTGACAGCTGGTATAGAGGGTATGAGTTTGTGATGTTAGCTGACCGCTAAAAGCAAGCCACTCTTTGATCCACTATACTTTTTAAAGAGTTTAAGGCTGCAGCACTTCAATTTTGGTAACTGCCAGCTGCCAAGTGAAGGTGAAAGCTTTTGTCAGTACAGACCTGATGTGACAAAAACTCAGTAAATTTTCTGCACTCATGCAGTGCCTTTTAACCTTAGCTAGGTTTTACAAAGTGTTTTTAAAGAGTTCCTCATTCATGCAGCACCATACACTCTCATTCATTAGTGGAGGCAGATCTCCCAAGCAACGTTCTCAGCTGCTGTTGGGCGCCTGCCATATGGTGAGGCCAAGGATCGACCTGCCAACCTTGTGATTAGTGGATGACCTGCTTTGCTGGAGTCACATGCACTCAGAAGATAAAAAAAGGTGCAGAAGCACAGAAAAACAGGATAGTTGATTTTTTTCAGCACTTACTGAACAAAACATCATCCGCAGAGGAACCTTAGTCTAGATTCTTGCACTGAATGAGGATTTCCTGTGTTGAGAAAATATATTAATGGCAACTAAAGGCTCCTAACACAGGCATGTTACTATTGTTTTTTTTTTGTTTGTTTGTTTGTTTAAATCTGTCCATTTTTCCATCTGAACAGTTAATGCACCTAAAACAATTCAAATTGTTGTCCTGGATCATCTGAACCAGGCAGCAGCTGAGGAAGCCTTCTGACTCAGACCTAGCAGGTCTTCTTCATTATTCACAGCCCACTGCCGTTGCTCCAAGACCATTTACTCCATTTAGAGTTTCTCTCTCCAAACCATAACTGCTTGCTATATTAATTAAAAACTATGACATGGGGCAACAGTCGTCATTTGAATTCCATCATGAACTGCTATGGTGCGCCTCTTCAAAACTAAAAGTAATCAGATGAATTTCATTCTCATTCTTGATCAAGGTATTGAAGTTTCAATTAATTCAGCTCAGTTCAATTAATTTTATTCATACAAGTGCTTATCATCTCAGGGTATTTTACAGTGACAGCAAAGGCATCAAATTCATCTAAGTTCATTTCGACGTTATTGTAATACGCTTCTAATTGTATTGTGTCTGCATATATATTGCACTGCACCCAATCTTCACTCTCTTTTAATCTCCCATCCTGAGGTTACATAAGGCAGCGGGTGAGAATGGAGAGGAAGAAGAGGAGGAAGAGACCTCAAGCAGAACTAGACAGAGAGCATCAACCTGCCTCACAAACACCTACATAGACTAGATTTTGCACTTCTTCGACTCTAATTTTGCCCAAACAAATTTTATGGAATTATTTGTTGTTCCTGTGTTTCCTTGTGATAAAGAATGAAATGGAAGACAGGCAAGGCGCAGCATTTACAGGGTAGGACCCCATCAGTCGAGAGGTGGACAGGTCACCAGGCAATCACAGGGGTCAGACTGGGATACAGACATCCATGAAACCTCATACTCATATCTGGGTCAAATTCAGGATTAACCTCTTCTTTATCTTTGGGCTGTGGGAGCATTTTGAAGCAACTGGAACAAAACCCAGGCAATGAAATGGAAAAAGGTACCGTTAGACAACAGCTATACAACCATACAGCAGTGCAGGTGTCACTATGTCGTTTCTCATATTTGTATTCACTGTCAGTTCCAGTCCTGTTCATTCAGTATAATTGCATTACATTTGTGCACCTATGGTTTTTAACATCAGAAGGCCATTTCTGTTTTGGATGATAAGGTACGTCTACAATGTTTTTAATTAAAAAAAAGGGAAAAAAGAAGAAAGAAATCACAACCATAGAGCTTCCAAAAAACAATATGTTCTCTGGTTAGTGGAGTTTGTGTGTGTTTCCCATGAGGCTTTGTTCAGGGGTGCATCATGAACATGCACAACTCTTGGTGCCCATCACCAAACCAAGCAACAATAAACAAAACTAGAAGAAATTACTTACATTTTCATCAATGAAAAGTCCAGACATCAGATCTGTAGTATGAAAGTCATCAGTCAAAGGAACCTCAACAACCAGTACCATGTCTCCTTTTGGGATGGCTGTAAAAGCAATCTATCTTAAAAAGAAAAAAAAAGAAAAGGTTCGTTGTGTCCTCACAACCGAATATAGACTTCTTCCAAAACTTTGTGGAAGTAAGCTGATTCCTCCCTCCTCTGCTTGCTTCTTGGTAATAAATCTTAGACCGCTGCAAAGCTGGATTATTTCCCTCTTGATCACATATCTGGGATGAACTGGAACCAAACAAGCCACATCATATCTCCCAACATGGGTGCTCCATCAGACTAATAGACTAATGCTCTTGTAGCGGTTGTGTGATGAGTCCAAAGACAAGCCTCTCTGTTTACTGGTCACTTTATGTTTTGATCCTTACCTTTTGTGGATAGAAGTGGCTGAAATGAGCTTCTAGAGTGTTTGGACTCCTTTCGAGGTAGGAAACACCTACCCTAGGTAGATGTTATGGAACGACCAACTGGGAAGAGACCCAGGACAGACCCAAGACACACTGGAGAAATTATATCTCTTGGCTGGATTGTATTCACCTGCAGAAAATGTAGGATGTGGCCATGGCGAGGGACAGGTCTGGGCCTCCCTGTTTGGGCTGCTGCCCCTGTGACCTCAAACAGGATAAACATGAGTCCATGGATGAACATTATTCTGCTGCTGTTGTGATCTATAGGTTACAGGACATTTGCTGTCTGCTTTGTCACCAAACCAAGTGCTGGTTTGATGATGATGAGATTTATTTGAACATGAGATCAAACGGAAAAACAACATGGTCAAACATGTCATGAAGCAAGGAGAAAAGATAAATAAATAAATAAACAAGATGTAGATCTATATGTGCAAAAGGTTTGCTGTTTGAGATGTTTGAGAAGTCCTTTTTAACATCCATTTACATAACTCCCGAGTTTAAATTTAAATGTTTAAATTGAGTCTGTGATCACAGTAGCAACATTGATTTTATTCTCACTCTGAGCCCAAACCTCACTGCTCCTGCTGAGGAGGACATGCCTTTTCTGATCACATGACATACTTTGACATTTGATAACTTTTGAACAGCTCCTGCTTTGATCTGTTCCTCCAACATCAGTAACCACCTTTACAAAGCAAACTTGAAACTGAATTTGACTGGATTTTCATCATTTCAGCGTACTTCACCATCTGTTGTAACTACAATCAGCAAATCGCCATGTTTTTTTATTTTTTTTAAAATGTGTTGTTTCAGTGTGAAGGTGGAATTGGATGTAGCACCATTAATTAGCATATCAGACTGTTGGCTCTTTCCAAAATGTATAAATCTGCCTCCCACTCTAAAACCTAATACAGAAAATAAAAAGTGACATATTTTTACATTTATCTATTCAAAAGTTAAAGTGGAAAACCATCCCTGGAGGAAAACTACTTTGGTTTGCAGCCATTTACTTCAGTGTTATTTTTTAATGAGCAGATAAGAGCACATTGTCTGGGCAGTGACAATATACGAACAGTATCGCCATAATTTCTTTGCCTCTTTTTTGTTCATGTAGATGAGTCTGAGTTCTTTATCCCATTTGTTCTCCTTTCATACGATTAAGTCGTGTAATACGTTACAAAAATCTTATGTGAAGAAAAGCTTACACCTTAATTTCAAATGGTGCTGAGTTTTAAGACTGATATTTCTGTTTACGATGCTCCTGCAGCATATGATTTATCATCTACATGTTTTAGTGTATCTGTGGTGACAACACAACTGAAATGTAGCAGTGGTTTTCCATCCATTCATCCTTCCTTCTTCCTATTCAGGGTCACGGTAGTCTCTTCAACCATATTGCAACTGTCTTCAGGCAAAAGGCTGGGTATACCCTTTACAGGCCACCAGTCCAGGGCCATCAGTGGTCCTGCCCTATTAGTCTGTCAACCCTTTTGGAAAATTCATTTTCACAGATTCTGTACTCTTGGGTATGCAACACTGTACATTCACAAACATTTACCATTCACTTCAGCAATCATTGATTAACAGATCATGCTAATTTTAGACCATCAGGTCTAAATCAGACTGCTTTTAAACCATGCCCTGTTGTATCTTAGAGTTACTGTATCTGTGTCTGGAGGGCAGTAATGTAAAGTACTGGTGTAATGGGTGAGTGTGATCTTGTATTATTGTGTTTGTGATGCGTGTGATGGTTTGAGCATTTAACTAACTGTGATTGGGACTGTGGAGGCCTGTAACCTTAAAGGTAATATTAGTTGTTTTTGTGAACACGTTCTGGTGTAAAAGCATGTAGAACATGAGAACTGGTGGAATAATGCTTTTTTTCAAAAACGTAAGAGGGAGATTTGATGAAACATTTAGTCCTGTTAATTTGTGAATGACGGAAAGTCTGTAGTTGCTTTTCTTTTGAATTTCCTATGTATGTTGATCAAAACTGAATTTATTGTCTCTTGTTAGTGATGGTGTTGTAGATTTGATTGTTTGGATGTTGATGTGTGTAAATCCTAAAAACTATTTCTTTTGTTTTATTAACATTCAGGTGAAGATGTATAGCGCCAATTCAGCGCTATGTATTTTGCAAATCAAAGTTTAAAGTCTGAGAACCAAAGTGCAGAATCAGAGAAGAACAAATTCTGTAAACAAGAGCACTATCATCTTTCTCTGTTACACTTGTCTTTTGTTGCAATCAATTCTAAAACCATCTCCGGTTCTCAGCCGTCTCTCTCAGTTGCACTTTTTTCTGTTCTTGGTTGCACTTTTAAAAAGACAGTCAAATCAGTGCCACGTCAATCTAAAGCAGGGGAGGCGGGACATAGCAGAGATCGAGTTGTTCATTGGCTGCTGAATTACTCAGCACTTTGGATCAATGTCCAGTGAATTCCAATTTAGTCTCATTTTTTATTGTTTTTGTCATATAATACCAGATCATAAAAAGCAGTCTTGCCAGGGGACCCAACGTTCTGGCATTCTATAATTTTTACGTAAAAGATGAACACCATTTTATTATTTTTTACATTTTTTTTTGCTTTACACACTGGTCAGACAGAAAAACCCCACACCTGCCTACCCTCACATATATAAAACCAGGTCAGAATTTGCACCTTTCCAGAATGTGGCGGTTGCATACACAGAGTGCGACAGGGAAAAGGTAGAAGTATTCATTAAAGAAAAAAGAATATGTAAGCAAGGAGGCATTCAATCAAATATTATCTTTGATTAAAGCCCCTGTCCTGAATATATGAGGCAGGAGGTGACACTGAAAGGAATAAACTCCCTTCTAACAGGAACCTAACCTCCAGCATGATTGGCTGATGAAGAGTAGAGCTGACAGATTTTTGGCGGAGAGAGAACAGAACAGACACCAACAAAAACAAAAGCAAAAACAGATTAGTGCAAGAATGCACGGTGGGTCTAGATCGACAAGAGTATAACTTAAGGGATGGTTTATGTTTATCTGAGTCAGCTCTGACTACAATAAGCTTTATCAAAAAGAAAAGTTTTAAGCCTAAAGACAGAGAGGATGTTTGTGTGCTGAAACCAAACTAGGGACTGGTTCCACAAGAGAAGGGCCCGATAACTGAAGGCTATCCCTACTGTACAAGTTTGGGAAACCTTAGGAATTACAAATAAGCCTGCAGTCCAAGAGTGAAATTCTCTGCTGGACCTTGAACTTTTTCAGAAACAATGAAGTTCGACCAAAATGGGCTTTTATATATGAGGAGAATAATTTTAAATTCTCTTCCGGGTTTCGCTTGAAGCTAATGAAGAGAAGTATGATCTCTCCTGTTAATCTTCTTCAGAACTTGTGTCTCTCCGGTCCTAAATTTACCTTTATACTTTGTGGCAGTCCAAAATCTTTGCAGTTTTGGACAAAATACATTTGGGGCATTATCTTCATGCTGTATGAAAAGACGCTCAATCAGCCAACACTAATTTGGGCCACAATGGTTCATCACAATCTGCACATGAATGAATATCCCAGCTATGAAATATTCCAGTAAAACATGCAAGACAGGAAATACTGCACTAAAATCCAAGTTATACCCACTCATAAAGGAAGGAAGCAGAGGGTTTGTAGCTTCACTGAATGACAGTTTGGCTGATACATTAGTTCACGCTGCAGATGTCCTGCCTGCCTGCAGTCTGCATGGAACACAATCTCACCACAGCGCTCAGATAGCTCCACAGATCAATGCAACCAGAGCAGAATGGAAAATATAGTCGTTACCAGATTACTGCAGTATTTTGCTTACATGAATGAAATTGGTGCTTCCAGGCTTCTGTGGAGAGAGAGAGACGTGAAAACAATGTGCGAGAGAACTCCTGCAGGGCGATATCACATCTCATAAAAACCTGGGGAAATACACAGCGGAAATGGGATGTAGATTGAGGGAGGGGGTGATATACGTTTATTTCCTTTTATATGACTCAGCACAGCAGCTTAATTCAGAACAGGCTTTTTTTTTTTTTTTAACTTCATCTTGGCTTATGAGATGAAGATGTTTCTTTCTTAGACAGTAAACAATTGGGATATATTATCCATTGTAGTCATAATTTACCACATACATTAAATGTATAGTTTTGCTCTGAATTTTATTTTATTTGGTTTATTTTAAATCAGGCCTTCCAGTAAAACAGCAATTGCCTGCCTTTCTGAGATGCAGTGTTTTAAGAAGTGAGTAAAGCCCAAAATCCTGATAATAGCTTTTATTTCCACACATTCCTGTGGGGAGTTCCTTCTCTGCATTTGACCCATCTGGACTGCTGGGCCCAGTGTGGTGGGCTGCCATGGTGTGGTGCCTGGGGGTTTTGGGTACCTTGGATGGGGACATGGGGAGGCACTTGTTTGGGCATTCACCCTGCCCACATCGTTGGTACCAGCTGGGGATTGAACCACTGACCCTCCAGTTGCCAGTCTATGTCTCTAACACCACGGAAACCTCCCTGGACATGAAATCTCAATCAGTTGCTCCTGCTTTCAAACAAATCTCTCCTTGCTATGGTTACTCATCATAATAGGTGGGTTAAAAAAAAGAAAAAGTAAGCAAGGAAATCCCTCAAGCAGTGCAGTATTCAAAAATTATGAAAAATAATTCAGAAACTAATGTTATCAATGAAAAAGACAAAATGAGTGATTAAACAGAAGTTAATTCTGCATCAAGTTGCCACCATGATGTGAAGCAGCCAATATTCCTTTTGTTCTTTCTAAAAAGCAACATCAAATTTGATCAAATTTCTTTTCCATATTTTGATTTTGAATAGAATGTGCATTTTCATGCATGGAAATAAAAGCTATAAAGATTCTAAACTTTCTTCACCTTTTTAAACACACTCCTATTATTTTGAACACAACTGTATGTGAAAATCTACTCACAGATTTATGAAGATTTCATGAATGAGGCCCTTTGTGTGTGGCTACCATAGCAACCATGGATTAGGGAAAGTGAGGACACAAACATCGGATCTAATCGTTTGCACTATCTAATGGAACTGATGGACGGTCGGGAAGATTAGATATACTAAAAATTGGATTTGAGTTGTCTGTATGAACATAGTCAAAGCATTTCACTGACCTGAGCTGATGCACGTTTTATTGGTGGTGCACGCGTTTGGTGGGGAAAATATTACTCATAGTGAGGTGCATGCTCACAGCATTTTTATGCCTCAAAGTACCCCTTTGAAGAGAAAACTGAAAATTATCTCTGTTGCTCAGCACATGCTCTCTTACTCATCCACTGCTAGAAGCAGACATCCACTTTCTTGCCTTTTCATTTATATTAATTTACATGCATGTGGAGGGTTGAGAGATGAAACAGTGAACCTTTGTTGATAGAAGTGGTGGTGATACTCCAAGGAATGGTTGTCTTATCCCTGACATGCAGTCTGTGACTGCTACTTGCAGCTTTTTGGCTGAAACATTTGGGCGACACAAAGAGAAGAGACTTGAGGAAAGACGGGAGAGCGGAGAACCCAGATAAAGCTGCCAGCAGGAGGTCTTTGAGTTGTCTCCGGGAAAGGAGCGGAGGCGGGGATTTTGGGCGGCAGAACTCAGAGTAAACAGTATCTGCTGGAAAAACAACAGCAGCAGCAACTATACTGCCTGATGGAGTAGCTTTATTGAAATGCAAAGCTTTACTCTTTCAGTTTCTCCCCAAAAAACCGTGATTAAAATGAAAACACATTATATGCATCATTACGCTACATAAATAACATGTTTAAGTATCCACCTAGATTTTGTTACATTATATAATTAGACATTATTAGTGTCAATGTGAAATATGGCATGACTCTAGAGAAGCTCAGCAGAATAATTACATGGTATAGCACCTCAGGCACACTGGATTCCAGAGGCTTGTCTTTACTGTTAGCTTCTTGTCTGAACATTATAACTCACGCTTCTTTGACCAAGTGCTATGAAGTGCTATAATTGCAGGGAAAGTGAAGTAAGACAATGTCAGGTGGTATATTTGTTAGACAACAGTTTCTTAAAAATGTTTAAAACACTGATAACTTTGTTGTACTGAATTATGGAGTTGGAATTTTTCCCACTGCATTTCTTTTATTTTGGGAGAGTGTAATGGGGACATTTTGTCAGATTGCACCTGGTGCAAACTCAGTTTTAATCTTAAAAAGTAAATGAATTTGCTAACATTGTGATAAATTAGTGCCTGGAAGGTGTATATGGAGTGATCTTTGCATTTTCCTGTGATGCATGTGTGTTTATTGGGAGTTTCCCTTCCAGACTGCAAAATCTGGGGAGTGAAACGAATCACTGCAGAGAGAGATTTACTCACCACTGCACTTGTAATTCACTGCTGATTGCACCACTATTTACCGCTTACAAAGAGATGTTTAAATTTTGTGGTTGACATATCGCAGTTGCACAACATAAACCGGAGGAGCCAGTAAAGGAAAATAGTCTCCAATCATATAAATATTAATTCCAGAAGTGGAGGTTATCAGAACAGACTGATTGCTTTATTTCTTGTCTTTAAGTGAATGCATGAACTCTAGGATGGCTTAGAATTTCTGACTGGATTTCTAACTTTTTGTTTGTTTGTTTAATAATCTGTGCCAAAGAGCTCCTTGAATATTTAACACCTGTTTAGGTGTTAAGGTTTAAGCTTCTATGTTACGTGTTGATAGTAACATGCTCTACTTGTGTCACTGATAAATTAAAGGTTCCTAGTTATCAACAGGTTGTTTGCAACTGTGCACCATTCTGTGATGCTCCTGGTAGAAGGTTTAGTCATCGTTGAAATGAACTGGTTTTATCTTTGCTTTAGAATCAGATTAGTTTTGGAACCTTGTCAATTGGACCTTCCTACCAGCAGTTTGGTTTGTCTGTTTGTTTTTAATCTGCAGATTTCCATTAGAAGGGGTCTGGAGTAAAACATAGGGGGCAGGAAGTGTGACAGGGTGAACCTACTCCTTGGTCTTTTCAGCTGTTGCGTCTCCATCACCATGTCGACCCAGCAGGAACCACTGACCTAGAAAGCTGGAACCTCAGGACACTTGGTGGTGGTAATGTTCCACTTTTGCTTTTGTCAAATGCAAACAAAAGGAAAAAATAAGAAGCAGATAACTACAAAATAAAAATAATAATAAGAAAAAAAATGAAGAACAGCAGACAATGATATAAACATGGAAAGCGTTGAGATGTTTGTGCATTTCTGTTTCCTGTGTTTGCATGCCTGACAGTGGTGGTGATGAATGAGAATAGAAGACTCAAACTCTGAAGTACCTAATCATAAAACAGGTACTTGACTCAGCCCCGCAGAAGTTCTCAAATAAACTGTCCTCCTAAAGACTGTTAGTATTAGAGACACATGTTAAAGGCCAGGACCCAAAGATTTCCCTTTATTATTTATGACCACAAGCTAATGTCCTTGTTTTTGTACCCCCAACGTTTTTGTTTGTTTGTTTGTTTTTTAAACAAAAAGCAAAAACAACACTGTTCCCAATAGAATAACAGGATAAAGAGGAGTCTCTCACCTTTAATGTTGCTGGATCTTTTATGCTGCAATTCATACACCAGCAAGTGAATACCTGTATCCCAGCAGAAGTTTTCATAAGATAGCACTGTGATCATTTCAAATTACACTAAATGGGAAAGAACAATCATTTTCTTAATCATTTTAATGTTATACAAGTTTAATGCAACATGCAAGCATAAATGCTAAAACTGTAGATATGAGCAGAGACCACAGCCATTTGTGTGCATATTCTATCTGCTTGAAACCCACATCAGACTTGTAACAGAGATGTTTCAGACTGCTTGTGATAGATAATATCTACAACATGATAAACTCAAATTAGGTTGGTTCATGAGGACGCTCCGGCTAATGTGCTGTATGGTGGCTATCGGATGCCGGTGGCGCTGTGAGGTGGGACAGTGCAGGGACTTATGGGATGCCATTTCCCAGGACTTTTCCTGGGCTAAGTGTGGGGATGTGTGTGGTTTTTCTGTGTTCCTGTTATTATTTGGTCACCCTACTATGTAGTTCTTGCTTTAGTTCAACAGGCTGTGATACAGTTGTTGCAGATGATTCTGATGAGTTACTTCTGTGTTATGTAGTGTTGTGTTCAATGATAAATAAAAAATATAGTAAATAAATGAAATAATAAAGACTTGGGTTCTCCAAAAAATTTCAGACATCCATTTAGTTCACCTTTCATTGTAACAGTGTTTTATTTGAGGGAACATTCCCATGATTTTATCTGTCCTGTTGAAATTAAGGTACTTGCCACTATTTTTCAAGCTGAAGAGTTCCCCTAAATGGTAGGGTAAATCATTTCTGGATGACATGATGTCTTTTTTAAATATTTTTTAATGAGGCATCAACAAAAACAGAGATAACTCACTTTACCTGCTCACAGAGGTAAAGTAGGGGAAAGAAAGAAAGAAAAAAAAAAAAGTCCAAGTCATGGATGACTGAAACTCTACAAACATGTACATCAAAAATCAAATGCATACAGCTTACAGCTGAACACTATTGATGTGGAGGTTTTCCATTTGTCTATATGGCTTCATTTTAAAACTGAGCATACTTCACAATGATTATTACATATATTAATGTGCAGTGATATATTTGAGTTATTTTGGGTTTCCATTTGAAGCTATTATAATAGTGAAATCAGGTCATATCTCCAGGCTCTGCTCATACAAGCTGAACACCAACAAAGTATCTCACTGAGACAAAAATATTCTGCCTCGACTGTAATAAAGCATAGCTGTAAACAGTATAATGTTTCTGAAGTCTCAGCATTGAAGCCTTATTGCACTCGTTGTTTCCGAATCTTCCTTCTTCTTTACAGCTGTATCATCACCAGCTGAGAGAAGAACTAGTCCTCCGCTGGGATTTTTTTATTTTTATTTTTTACTCTGTTTGTTGTCCCTGATCAGAAATGATGCGTATCCAGAGAAGGAACAGCAATCCAGCTCACACTATGAACCTGCCTTGTTGGAGGGAAAACAACTGCCTACATTTGAACACCACTGTGAACGGTGAATCAGTAATGTTATAAATAAAGTGTGGTGGAAATAAAGAGAAAAAAAGGCCTGACATCAGATGAATTTTTAAAAAGGCTCTATCATGATCAATTAACCAGAAATGAGGGTCCAGAACAGACGGTTTGGTAGCACTCACTGCCCTGCTTTCCAATCAGGGATTAGGAAAACAGCCTAATCTTCACATATCCCCTTGCCACAGGGATACTTTGGTGGCACCACCAGACATGCTTGGGTGCCTCTTGTGCACCTGACCTCCTGGAGGGGATCCAGACTGGATCCCTATGACGTATGGCGACTGTGTGGCCTATGTGGGGCACCTCCTGGCTCTGTCTGTGGATCCAGTCCCTCCCTCTGTATGCTGCCTCTTGGGTGGGGGTTGGGGGGGCTCAGTCCTCCTTGCCCCCTGAGCACCAGACACTCATCTACACCCATCATACTACACTAAACCAACACCAATACATTATCCAACAGCACACACTACATCCATCATCTTTTGTCCTTGTCTGTCTTTTCATGCTTCACTGTTGGTGTATTTTGGTTTTGTTCGATCAGACTATCAAGACGCTCACTCTCACCTACAACTTAAAATTCCTGTGAGATCAAACTGCATGTAAAAGAAAAAGGGTTTTTCTGGTCATTCTCAGCACTAACCCACCACATATATGCAGACACAAAAAAAAAAGAAAAAAAAAAAGAAATTAGCTACATTATCATGAAAATGTCCGAAAACTACATTCCATTACAAAACAACAAAGTTATAACACGCTGTCACCCCATTCTCCTGCACCATTACTGCTGCTGGTTTCTGGGCAACCACAAGTACAGACAAGTAAACATATGGAGAAACAGCCAGTGATTCATCATCAGAGGAAGGAGAAAATGGAGGAAAAATGACAACATGCTGAACATCACAAATTCCAGGCTATGTTCCCATCAGTTCAACAAGTAAAATCATCCTGTCTACTTTGCGTGGAATAACTGGAGGAAGCCAGTAGTGGTAGCCAGGTAAACCTATGATAAATCTTCAAAATTCTACTGTTGTTTAACAGTAAGTAGTTTGTTCATGTGAGAATGTAATTCTTCAAATTAGGGCTGCATAAATCCTGTGGGGCATGGGGGGCAACTTCAAATTTGTGATTCATCAAGATAGAGCCTATATGAAAATTTACTTTGACTTTTTTGAATATGTGTGGGCAGTATGCTATGTTCTAATAGAAGACAGGCTGAATTATGTCCTTTCCATCCTTTCCTGAGTCACACTTGCCAAGTATGAACTCAAGTACTCGAAGTACTCAAGTCCAAAGTTGCCGTACTTGGGTTACGTCTTGCAATTTAAAACATTCAACATATGAAAATTAAAATTGTGCTGAAAGTGCAAAAACTCCCCGTACAGCTGTGGACAACAACAGATATACTTGTACTCTGTGGTTTAGCCCAATTACTGCTTTTTTGTAGTCATCTGACAAAATGTTAATTTAAAGTATTATTGATCTGTACAGTTTTAATTTAAAGAGCATTGGGGTTTTGTTTTGTTTTATTTATTTTTTGTTGTTCATTTACAGGGTTATAATTTTGTTTTGGAGAGTAAACAGGGGTTTACACCTTGAAAATGGTCAAAAACATTTTTATGTTCTTCAGGTAATTTTATATAAAGCGTTAACTTTATTACATAATTAGGGGTGTGTTCTTTTTGATTGGCAGCTGGATATATCTAATGGATAGCTCCCATCACTTTAGCTTTTTAGTGCTTTAGCTTGATTTAATTTTTGGGCTGCAAAAAAAAAAAAAAAAAGACCTGACAAAGGATAGTGGTTCTGACTTTAAAGATAATATAGCCTACTGTGCTGATAACTGTATTAAGAGACCACTGAAACCAGTTTTTGTTTTAGGGGCAAAGCAGCCATGTTTGCCCCCAGTTGAAGGCTGTTGGCCAGGTCTAACTAGAGGATACCAGCTGGAGTGCCTCTAGCTGCTATCCTCTACTTCCTGCAGCAGCTGGGGTCCCTCGGTCGAGCGACTTCCGCCTTGGATCATTTCAGGCTGTAAAACAAAGCAAGGCTTCAAAAGCACTCTTCAGAAAACCTGCATGTGACACCACCCATAGGTCATCCTTAGTCTGAAATCTTTCACCTCCAGTGTCTTTCAGAACTCCATGCCTGAAAGTAAATTCATGAGTTGCTTATTCTTAGTTTGTTGTCCCAAACAAACCATCAGTCATTCTGCAAACATGCCTCATGGTAAAATAAAACAGCTCAGAAATAGTTTCCTGTTGAAGAGGGAAAAGCTCCCTTCAGTGTCGACATTGGGTTTTGTAACTTTAAAGACTTTAAACACATTGGCGGGGGGAAATACTCCAAAAGCTCTACATTAAAACATTAAAGAACATGAAAGAGTCCTTGAAAAATAAAAATGTAAGGCAGAGAAATGATTCCTCCTTTTTATATGCACCCCTGAGTTTATCTTGGCAAGACTTTGAACACGAGAATATTGATGCATTTTTAATCATGAACATATACAGAAATGAAGCTGCCCTTCAAATTCTGGTTTCATTTAATCTGTCATGAGTTTAC
Source organism: Arrhamphus sclerolepis (assembly GCA_037176975.1). Lineage (NCBI taxonomy): Eukaryota > Metazoa > Chordata > Actinopteri > Beloniformes > Hemiramphidae > Arrhamphus > Arrhamphus sclerolepis. Next base: position 4,558 of record JBAMYA010082838.1, on the reverse strand, counting down.
ACTGCACGGCCTGACAAACGCCTCGTGAGCTGATTAGAGATTAAATGTGTACTGAAGGACACCTGAAGCACAGTAAATATACTTAGAACACAACATGATGCATATCGGTTCAGGATGCTGAATTCTTCTTATAGCCACTCTTTCCACGTGTAGGTGCCACTAATGTTGAAACACTGGACCATTCATGGGGATTTTCTGAGCCATCACAGGAAGCTTTTCACACAGAATCATGAGGGATTAGACTCCTGTAACTGGATATTTTAATGTGGTAAACTAATTTTAGAAATGGACCACAAAGAGCAATGTATTAGTGCTTTTTACAACTTATTTACTTGTCTGTGGCATTATGTCCAAGACTGAAAACAGATGATAAGCATACTTTAGTAAACATTACTTTAAAAGATGTTAATAATGCATTAATTGCTGATTGATGGATTAGTATGTTTTCTGCTCCAGTTGTTATTTAGGACAGGAGGATTTAAGCCTGAATAAACCACAATTATGTTACCCATATATGGTAAGGTTTACTGATATTTTTAGGCAACAAAGGAAATCTATTATAGGTCGGTAAAACATTTGATTTTACCCTTTAGAAAAGGGAGGGGGAAAAAACTTTATATTTCATTTTGGCTTTCTGCCCTGTGCGTAGGTCACCACACCAGGTCATTAAGGTTTGCATAATGCTTTGGCATATGTGTTACATCGGATGCCCTTCCTGACACAAACCTCCTCATTTATCCAGACTGGGGACCCGCATGAGTGGCTAGGGCAATGGGGGCAATGTGGGGTTCATTATCCTGCCCAGGGACACTTTGGTATGTGATGGGGCCAGGGACTGATGAGGCAACCTTCTGGTTAGAGGGCAACCAACTCTACTAACTGCATGACAGCCACCCAAAAGGTTACTCAAAGAACTATCATTTTAATAAATAGCTGAAGACTGGATAGTGTCATGTAAGACTGGGTTGAATATCTTCAGAAAAACCAACCTACAACTTTATGATGTCTTTCAAGCAGTTAATTTTACATAATACTGAAAATACATCTACATTAACTGCTGGAGTTGTCAGCCAGTGGAGAAAGAAGTGCCAGGATTCAATATTCCTGTATGAGAGTTTTACATTCTGGAAGTGCAGCAGACTTGATATGCTGCCTCCATATTTAAGCAGATGATCCTATATGTGTTGGACAACTTTGATTTCTTGAACACATTACATCCCTGAACATACAGTACATCAACGTTAAGCCAGGCTTACACCTGCAATGGCGCATTACTGGCTTGCTGTGCTGAGGTTTCTCCAGGTGTCAGAAATCCCTAAGGTTAAGCTGCATGCTCCATGCTGGCAGGTACACATTTTATACATACTGCTGGAAACTTTGAAGTTCAAACCAAAAAATTATAGACTCATGACTGGCTACTTAATTTCTGCAACACAAAATTAAAAAATTTTTTCGGTGAGTCTCTGCTGTAGTCATACAATCTGAAATCAAACTTCTGTAAAGGTCTAACTTTATTTTATGATTTGTTTAGATAAAATAGTATTTACACATCAAAGCAGCTTTCAGATCATGAATTCAATCTACCAAGTTAGAAAACCTTTAGTTCTAAACTGAAAGAGGGAGAAAAAAAAGTTTCATCCAGCCCGACTAGATGGAAGAATTTCTTAGAAAGTCAGAAATTCTTATTTTATCAACATGTGAGGATTCATATCAGTAAATCTTCAGCTCCTTGTCAAGCCATAAGACACTGCAACACCTTTCTCTTCTCCTCCGCATACTCTGATGTCCACATTCTTGCAACTATTTCACTATGCAAGAACCTTAGAAGACAACATAATTGAAATGTACCAACATTATCTGATATGGACTTTCTCCATTAAACAGATTACATAAGTTTAACTTTTAACAAGAGCTGAACTGCATAAATAAATACTTTTATCAGGCTAAGGGCACTGCTGATGAACACCAAACAATGAAAGATCATTGCTCAAAGTCTGCAAAAGGAAAAGAACACATTATGCTTTTCTGTATTTTTTTTTACTCTCACTGTTTTTTTTTTAGAGTTGTTTGTTTTTGTTTTTTTACATCGTCTCTCTGACATCATAGAGGGTTGAATTTCCTAGAATGGTCATATCCTTCAGGCAGTTTTCATACACAAGAGCTTAATTTTACCACACTTCCCACAACTATTCCCCTCTCAGACACGAGAATGCACTAATTCAGCACTAAAATGTTCTCTGAATGTGTCCAAACACTAAAGCACTATTTACAAACCACTAGTTCACCTGGTATGACAAACAGTAACTTTCTTTTCAGTTGCTCCCTATTTGGGGGAACAGCAGCAGTAGCTACGATTAGCTTTAGTTTTTTTTTTATGCGAGATGCCCTGTCTGGGAGGCTACCTATGACTAGTATGAATCACAGCAAAGCTGTTATGTTGTGATTGGATAGAAGTATGACTTAAAGGGAATGAAGAAAGAGATGTCAGGAAACTGGGATGACAAAACTGTTGTCTGCTCTGCTGAGAAAGTAATCGTTCTGCAGATTAGCAACGCTGAGCAGTCATTTACTATAAAGTGGTTGTGGTGCTCTGCAGAGGTGTGTACCAAAGTAAATCTTAAATTATTAATCATTTGAAATCACTTAGGAGAAAAACAAAGAAAACAAAAAACATGGCATCAATAATTTTAATTGCTTAAGGAGCAGTGGATGAGAATATTAAATTTGACGACAGCTGTCGAGAAGTTCTGCTCCAGGAGAAGATGCCACCCCAGCCAGGGAGGGGTGCTGGACCCGTATCGATGGTTCCACTGGTTATCACTGCAGAAAAGGGATTCTGTTTCAATTTATATTGATTCAGGGATGTGATAGCAAAGGGTGGGAGAGCTGGTAATACCTGATGTGGAATAAAGATCTTTATTTGTCATTGTGCAGTTTCCTGACACCAAAACTGTTCAGAGCAACAACTGTTTAGGTGGAGTTTAAATCAATAGATAGAAGAAACACAAGCAGAATATAAGCAACAGACGGAAAGCTGTAAATAGGACTATTGCACATCATGCTGTAGGGATGTTGTAATAGTACACAGCAATAGCAATGTTATAATATTTCACATCAAGACAGATGATAATGATAATGATATGACACTAGGAATGAATCACTTTTTCTGCAGTTTTTATTACCTTCTGCAGTCTCTTCCTGTCGGCCACTGTGTAGTCAGCATACCACACAGTCATCCTCAGTGATGAGCCCCACCAGGGTGGTGTCATCTGCTAATTTTATGATGGTATTGCAGAGATGGGCGGGAGTGCAGTCGTAAGTGGAGATGGCATACAGGAGAGGGCTCAGCACACAGCCTTGTGCAGAGCCAGTGCTGAGCGTCAGGGTGGATGAGCTCCTGCACAAATCAGGCAGATTTGCTGACCAACTCCTGATCCAAACTGCTCCCAGTTCTGCAGCTCTGATGAGTTTGCATATAAAACCAGGACTCACAAGTCAGGTGACTGGAGCAGCCAGTCAGCTGCAGAATGAGGAATTGTTCTTAAATATCCCACTCAGAAAAAATGAATTTGAAAGTTGGTTACTGTTAATTCATTTAATTTATGGTTTTATGTCTAAAAGCAGTACTATTAACACAGGTATATTCAAAAATACAGTGACTGATGAAAAGACACATACATAGTGTGACAAAGATAATGTGCACATCATTTTCTGATAAAGACATTTTGCTGTCATCTTTGCTTTTACATGTTGTGCTGTCCACTTTCACATTCTGGCTCCATTGTGTGGAGAAAGATGAATTGTTGAGGTCATTTAGAGGAAATGTTGGAAAAGACCTGAAAATGATCTGCCCACCCACCCATCAGTAAGCCTCCAGGAATTCAACCAATCAGAAAACACTTGAGCCAAATCTGCTCATTTTCAGGAAGAGCATCTCTTTGGGATTCATGGTATTTATTGTTCAGAAGAAATAACAAATCTACTACAGAGGTATCAGACGACTACTGTAAGCTGTTTCCCTGTTAAGGTGATCACAGTCTTTGGTAAAAGAATGATCACATTCTATTGCTGTTAATATTTAATGTTCTTTAGAAAATTAAAGTCATCTCTTATAGAATATCTTGAATCTTTTATAGACACATTTTAGTCAAAAGCAAGAAACTGTCTATTAAATATTCTGAAGAAGCTAGAAAACAAATGACAAAGGAAGGAGAGAGAAATGCCCGATGTGACCATGGATGATCTTGACACTGAGACCTTCTGAGGATCTGGGGAACCATTTAAATGAGCGGGGCAAGGTGAGTCCATGAGGAGCTGCAAACAGAGTTATAAAAGTTGTGGAAAGCTGTGTATAGTTTAAGGATGAGGTTATGGCCTACCTAATGGGAAAACTGGGAGGAAGGTTACTAAATTACCTATGTTCAACACAGTAAAGACTGTAACGGACCAAACAAAAACAGATTGCCAGGTGTCAACAGCACACAGCAACCACAATCTAGAACATTTTTAGTGTTAGACAATGATAGTATGTGTGAATTCAGTAACCTTCCTCCCAGTT